>JADRCC010154994.1:0-18938 GCA_019843855.1 Hylomyscus alleni
GAGGACCCAGCTATACCACTCATGGGCATATACCCAGAAGATGCTCCAACATGTAATAAGGACACATGCTCCACCATGTTCATAGCAGCCTTATTTATAATAGTCAGAAACTGGAAACAAACCAGATGTCCTCCAACAGAGGAATGGATACAGAAATTATGGTACATCTACACATTGGAGTACTACTCAGCTATTAAAAACAATGAATTTATGAAATTCTTAGGGAAATGGATGGATCTGGAGAATATCATCCTAAGTGAGGTAACCTAATCACAAAAGAACACACATGTTATGCACTCTCTGATAATTGGTTATTGGCCCAGAAGATAGGAATACACAAAGTACAACCCACAAACCTCAAGAAAGTCAAGAAAAAGGAAGATATTTCATTCCTTCTTGAAAGGGGGGAACAGAATACCCATGCAAGGAGTTGCAGAGATTAACTATGGAGCAGAGACTGAAAGAAGGGCACTCCAGCCTGATATAGCTGTCTCCTGAGAGGCTCTGACAGTACCTGACTAATACAGAGATAGAGGCTCACAGCCATCCATTGAACTGAGTACAGGGTCTCCAATGAAGTAGTTAGAGAAAGAACCAATGGAGTTGAAGGGTTTGCAGCCTCTTGGGACGAACAACAATATGGACTGACCAATACCCTTAGAGCTCCCAGGGACTCAACCACCAACCATGGACTATACATGGTGGGACTGATTGTTCTGGCAGCATGTGTATAGTAGAGGATGGCCAAGTTGGTCATCAGTGGGAGGAGAGGCCCTTGACCCTGTGAAGGGTCTGTGCCCCATTGTAGGGGAATGACAGGGCTGATAAGTGGGAAAGGGTGGGGTGGCAGGCATGGGGAAAGGGGAGGCAACAGGGGTTTGTTCTGGTTGTTTTTGTTTGTTCATTAAAAAGAAAAAAAAAAGATATCTGAGGAAACCTCAAGATCTTAACCCAAGTTCTTACTCAAATATTTCCTGACTTTACTGCTTTATTTTGGGTTTGTATGTACATTTATGTATGTGTTGCTGTATCTATGTGTCTGTGTGTCGGTGTGTGTCCATAGGTGCAACCAGATCCTGATTTTCATGTAAGACTATCATCTTGCCTCTATTCTCCAATAGACTTTTGCTAATGACCCCTTGAGCCAGTTAGTTTTCATTGAAATATCAGTGGTAACCTTTATGCAGTAGAACAACCCTTATCTCCCAGGGCATCTCCTTCCTGCTTGGTGTAAATGAAAGTGTTATGGGGCTGAACTTGTCAATGACAGGCTGAGGTGTTTCAAAGGATGGGGATAACTCATACATCATGGTCCAAAGAATGAACAAGAAAGAGGGTATTGTTCATATCAAGTCATCCTTAGATCATGACATATACAGACTCTAGATCTGTCTGCTACCATTAGCGTTGAGCCTACTAATTCCTCTGAGGTCTTGTTTGGTTGTCGATAGTTTAATGATAATAATAATGGCATGTCTGTGAAGGTTCTGTACCCCAGTGTAAGGGAATGACAGGGCGGATAAGTGGGAGAGGGTGGGGTGGCAGGCATGGGGCGGGGGGAGGCAACTGGGGTTTGTTCTTGTTATTTTTGTTTGTTCATTAAAAAGAAAAATTAATTAATTAATTAATTAATTAATTAAAAAAAGAAAAACAAAAACAAAAAACTCAAAAAAACAAAAACAAAAACAAAAACAAAGGACCTTTTTTAAAGTGATCAACTGACAACTTTCATGGTTGATATCTATATCTATTCCTGTTATCTAGAATGCTTAAGTATAATCTATAAGCTTTTTTGTCTCTTTTTTGGCTACACAAAAAGAAGCAAACATATTGTCCTGTGTATAAATAGTGGTATAAATGGTAAAGGGGGAACCAAAACTATAAATTGATGAGTTTATAATATTACTGCCTTTTTCAAAGAAGAAAATCAACCTATTCTAAGAACAGATTTGCTATAAAAAAGGTAAAATACAGAAAATTAGGTTATTTTTTTCTTTGTAATATACCTGTATCTAATTGGTACTGATATGATTAGTATTTCAGTGTTTCCATCCCAAAATATTTCAAGGATTCTACCTCCATTTTGAAATTTAAAGCTTACCTGTAATAAAGCAAATATTTAAGTGTTCCATCCTCTGTGAGTCCATGGGTTTCTTATTTAATTCAGATCCCAGGTTGTATTTATCTTTTTAATTTGTATGGAAAACCCAAACTGTTATGAAACACAAAGGCATTTTCTCTGATCTCACAGATTAACATATCACTTAAAATACATTTCACACAAGCTTTCTTTTTCTGCTATGGTCTTTTAAATAAAATGTTGGCTTCTCCATTCTTGTATTGATCAAAGTTTAACTTCATTTTTATATGCTTTTGGTTGTTATGAAAGTTTTTTCTTTATTCTGCCTGTTTGTGTCTAATACTCTCTGTCTATCTCTCATAAATAAACCTGTACACACATGTACATATGTGATATATATATACATATATATACACATATGTATGTATGATAGATATATAGAAGTTGTATATAGTTCATATATAATATGCACATATATTCATACACATCATATAAGCATACATAAATATATTCTAATGGTAAAAATTATTTCTTGAATTATCAGAAAACAAAGTGATTAAAAACATCAAGTACAAATTATGGAAAATCACAGTGAAAATTGGCTGTGCAGTGACTCTGACATCCAAGCTTTACATGGCAAAGAACCTGAACAAGCTGATGTGCAATGTAAGCTAGACAGCACTGAGGTTGGGTATAGCATTCATATCCATTGGCATGACTCGATGTACATGTGTCATCTGTAATCTCTGGCTCTCTAATCACAAGGACTATCTTGATTGATAATCTTAAATTTAAAGCAAGCCAACTTTCAGTCATAAAATTAAAGTTTATATAATATGTAGTTCATTTAAATATACTTTTAAAATGGGAAATTATACTTTCAGTGTAAAGTTTGTCCACTGGTCTGATCATCTTACAAGCTGACACACTACCATCACTGAATATGAAAAGAAATAAGACTGGGAACAAATGGTGACCCTTCATTCTTAGCAAGTTTCCAGTGACCTTTCAAGTACATTGTAATTCTGCCCGTGTCCTATAGATAACATGCTGTATATCTATTGTGGTATCTCCCTCCATTTATTCTTCATACATTGAATTTTTTCATTGTCCATCAACAGTTTATGGAAACCTAGGTATGATTATGCAAATTTCAGGTGGATTAGCTTTTTTTAACATTCTCAAAAAGATAACACTATTTCAGTTTCTATATTGGTTAACAAAGACTAACTATCTTACTAACAGTGAGTTAAGTAATTCTGGACTTACGTTGAGTTGGTCTATGGAATCCAGATCTTTCATTCATAAATATTATTCTGTAGTGACACTTAATAAACATAACTTCCAAGTAATACTGGAAAAACCTCTTATAAGTCATGTCAACTAATATAGAATAATAAAGTAAATATGTTCCAGCAATCGCTAATAAAAATTTTAAATGTAACATGATAATACATTCAAAACTAGTACTGGATTTTGTATTCAGCTGCTTGAAAAGTCTTAAACAATACACAGAAAATTATATTTTTCTAGAAAAAGAACTCAACAAATTTGATCCATTACCATCAAATTGTAAGAGGGAAAGAACTTGACATTCTTTTCCCACTTGTTTCATCATAATCTGTGTGATTCAATAATACCTGACTTAATTGTGTGATCATCACTTCCTAATGTTAATCTTTCTCATCATCAAATTCTAAAAGTATATCTCAGATACATATCCACCATCTTTCTAAATTGTGCTGCATGAGACGATTATACAGTAAAAACAACACCTGCGAGGTAGTTACATAGTTGTGTTGCTTTTATGACAAAACTAATGATCCTTTAGGGATTTCATACAGTATATTTGGAGAAATTTTAACAAAAAAAGTCAGGCATTTGAGGGAAGTCAACATCCATTCTTCTATCCATTCAGTTACTTTTGTTGTTCTTATTTTTTCATATAAATATCTTTTTTCTTTTTCTTTTATTGAATACTTTATTTATTTATATTTTAAATGTTATCCCCTTTCACGGTTTCCCCTCCACAACTCCCCTATCTCTATCCCTGCTTCTATGAGGCTGTTCCCTACCCACTCACCTGCTTACTCCCACCTCACTGCCCTGGCATTCCCCTACACTGGGGCATCAAGCCTTCACAGGACCAAGGGCCTCTCCTCCTATTGATGCCAGATAAGGCCATCCTTTGCTAAATATGCAGCTGGAGCCATCTGTTCCTCCGTGTGAACTCTTAGGTTGGTGGTTTACTCCCTGGTAACTCTGGGGCATCTGGTTGGTTGAATTGCTCCTATCTAAAGGAAACAATGGGACAAAGTGTGGAGCAGAAACTAATGGAAAGGCCACCTAGACACTGCTATACCTGGGGATCCATTCCATATATAGAACCCGAACCAGACACTATTGCAGATGCCAACAACTGCTTGCTGACAGGAGCCTCAAACTGTTTCCTGAAAGATTCTGCCATAGCCTGACAAATATAGGTGTGAATGCTCACAGCTAACCATCTACTTTTTTCATCAATATTTACTAAGCAACTCTCATGTGCAAACATGGGCTCCAGGGATACAAATATCTCTGCCCACACAGAAGCTTAAATACGGATGAAGAAGAAACCCCAGCAAATTCTGTTGAATAATACAGGACATGAAATTAAATAATGAAAAATCAAAGTTTAACATTACATACAGACACAAATCTATAATAATGACAAGATACTGAAAGAGAAAAGTATAAATGGTAGACAAATTTTTTCATTGGTTGCTTTATTTATTTATTTTTCAAATGTTATACCTTTCTTGGTATCACCTCCACAAGCCTCCTATCCCATCCTCCTCCCACTTCTTCTATGAGGATGCTACCCCATTCATCTACCTTACCACCCTTGCATTCCCCTATGCTAGGGCATCAATCCTCCACAGTACCAAGGGTCTTCCCTCCCATTGATGCCAGATTTTTCTGTAGATTCTAGAATGAATACACCATTATGCCATGGTTTCTGACTCACACAGCTATTGTCTACTTGTTTATTTAATTTTTATATGGGATATCCTGTAAGCAAGACTGGCACCCACCTCCAAGATATATAACAATGTCTGTTCTTGAATACTTGATCCCCTTGTCACTAGCTCCCAAGTGCTAGGAAGATGGGCCGGGTCTCTCTGCTGTTGAGGCCTGGTTCCTGAGGCAATGCATAGTCATAATATATTTTATTATAGGAAAGAGAAAATAAGCCTGCCATGACCATAAGGAGAAAAAGAAAGGAGAGAAGGAGAGAGAGTAGGAGAGGAAGCAAGAGAGTAGGAGAGGAAGCAAGAGCAGGAGAGGGGAGCAATAGAGAGGAGGGCAAGAAAGACAGGAGGGCAAGAGAGAGCAGAGGGGCAAACCACTCCTTATATTTTCAGGTGGAGCTATTTGTCTGTGGGGCAGGGCATACCTAGCTGTGGTCAGATGATTGTGGGTAGGGTCCAGCTAGATTTCTGGGAGCTTGGGGCATTGTCTACGTGACAGAACACACATGTCCTGCGGGGGCATGGTGGGGGGGTGGTGTTGGGACTGAAACAGGAGCCAGGGTCCCAGAAGGTGTGGCTGAACTCCTTCTATCCCTTGCAGGCAGCGCCCACTGGGTCACAGGAGTTCCAGACTTATATTCGACTGGTCCCAGGTGCCTGAAAAGACCACTGCCCTACACTAGGATTATAGGCATCCACCACTACACCTGATACATTCCTAATAGACTCCTGAAGGGTCAGTAAGTGATCTCTATCACTGCACAGCTTTTCATTTGTATTAGTACCATTGTATGGTGGCCTTACAATAAGACTTAGCATACACGGGGAATAAGAAAGAATGTACTTCACAGAGGTAAAAAATATAAGTGAAAATGTCCTTGATTTATAGAATTAAGGCACACTACAAAGTCAAATGGATTAATGAGGGCTGAGAACATAGCTTAGATAGTAGACTGCTTAACATGCATGTCTGAATTTTCCCCCATACCACATACACCAAGTATGTTCATACATTCCAATAAACTACAATTAGTATGGAGGCACGATAGTCAAAAGCTCAGAGTACTCATAAGCTATACTGAAAATTTGAGGTCACCCTGGGCTGTATAGGTTCCTATATAAACAAAAGTAAATTAATTTTTAAAAGACAGTTATCTCTCCTATAGATATGCTGCTTTCTGCCTATTCACATGATGCAACTAGAAATGACATTACCTAAAATTTTGAGATGTGGGAATGTATCAGGATTCAATATATTTTATTGTTTTTCTCTATGCTTTGCCCACTTTTAAATATATTTAAAAGAATAAAAAATCTTCACTCCTCTTATTATAGCTATAATGTGGGGCAAGTAAGGGGCTGTAATCAGGAGATATTGAGTTAGAGTTAAGGATAGCCAAGAAAAGAGACAGGAGGGAGAAATGCGAATAGGTAGTCCTTTTCTAATGGTAGATTAAGTTCTGAAGATCAGAAATCCTGTACTCAAACACAAATTCATTATATGTCACCATATTCTGTTCAGTCTAGTCATTGTTGTACTTTATTATTTCCTATAGGAAAATTCTATATTTTTTCTTTTTTTAATCTAACATTGGGGCCTTTCCTGACTTTTACCACTCAAAAGTATACCTCACCCTTCTCAGAAACATATCTTTAACATACATCTGACCTTTTCACTTAGAAAGTGATTTTCCCTTTTGTGATGGATAGTCTAGCAAACATATTTTATACAAGTATTCATAAGACATATTATTTGAGTAACAAACCTGATATTTTAGTAGAAAATCAAATTAAATGATTTTGTAATGATATATGGTATATTTAATCACTAAAAAAGTCACTCTGTAAGGCTTGAAGGGAAAATAAATTACACCAACTTACATCTCTGGCAGAAAAAAAAACCTAGCTTATCAGTATTTCTATCACCATTGATATGTTAAAAATCTTTCTTTGTCAAAAAGAACACTTTAACAAAAGCAGGATTTAAATTCTTTCAAAGCTCACACTGTTGAGCTGAGTCATAGTTGAAATGTGTGTTACAGTACAACTACAAAGTGTGAACTAGCCATAGACAAAAGTCCCATCATCAGCCTTTCTGAGAAGCGGTATTAACATTTTGATGTGTATTATTTCAACAAGTATTTTCAGCAGTTTGATTTGTAATAATCTTAAACTTAAAAGCATATATGGATAGCACATGTAGTGTATAATGCCCCTCCTCTAAATAAATTCAACAATTGTTAATATTTTGTTTTCTATTTTAAGCTTTTCCCATACCTCTTTCCTTTCCTCCTGCGTACACATACACAAAAATTCATACACACAAACATAGTAGGCCTCTTGGAGATATCATTTTTCTATACAACAAAGAATTTTTTATAAATTTTAGACAGTATTATAACTATAGATATATAACATGAGTCCCAATAATGTCCTTTATGTTCATTTTCCTGATCCAGTTTTCAATACCATACCATGATGCATTCAATTATGATGTTTTATTCATTCATCAATAAAGGAAAACATAAGTATTGAAAGACTTGCAAAAGGAGAATTCCTGAGTAGATATTATCAAAAGAAAAAATAGTTATATCATGTATTTTATTTTTAGTCAATTTATTTATTTAGAACGAATCCCATGGATTTTAATGTAGACTCACTTCACTACACAGTTGTTAATGGCCTTGAAGCTTGTGACTCATCTGACTATTCTGAATTCTGAGTTTCCAGATTAATACTATTAAGCTGGCTTTAGATAAAATTGGAGATTGAACCTAGGGCTTCAGCGTATACTCCATGAAGGCTCAAGTGCTAAAACAGCTGGTCTATAACTAGTAGATACACTCAATGAAAGCAAGTTAAGATCTGAGAGCTCAAATTTATCAAGTGGATTGATCCATTGTTTGATTCATAAAACTAGGTGAATCAACAACCAAAGGAAGCGAAGTAACAAGGAAAAATCTTGGGGATTTGGGGAAGTAAATCAAAGGGGTTATATTTTCAGAGGGTGTCTCTTATCTCTGTGTACATTCTTTCTTCCCCTATCTAGGCTACTGTGTGGAGAAATGCCCCTTCTGTCATAATTTCCATCATTATTTTCTTGCCACAAGTTTACAGTGGAGGACTCATCCATATACATATTGAACTGCTTGAAAAATAAATATTTCATTAATTATCTTGTCATATCTCTGATGTACTTATCACACAAATCAAAAATAGATTAACCAAGGAGAGATAGGCCTTTACTACATTAAAATTCAATATAAAATCCCAGTGAAAGTAATAGAATTAGAAAATAATTTTGAATCCATCTGAATAGCAACCAATTCAAACATGAATCATAGTTGGCAACTATACTTTAGTGAAAAATTTTAAGACTCATACAATATTAAAACAGTCTAGAACAAGTTAATTCATTACATAATAATTGCAAAGAGAAAATGACAGTGTTAGAGTGTAAAATCTTGCAAACACATTTAGCAATCAAAATGAACATCACCATGTATTGACATGAAGTCATTTAGAATATGCTGAATTAGGAAACATTATCATTTCTGATATATTCCTGCCAAAATAGATAACTAGATACTAGTCATGAAGAAATCCATGTAGGCATTGGCCTAAGGGATAGAATGGTAAGGCAGATAGGGCTTAATGTGTCCCACAGTCTATTAAGTACAAAAAGGTATGCCAAAAAAATGGAAACAAAATGTAAAAACTTAAATATAAGGTATGGCTAATAATTTTGAGAGATATGTATGTCATATTTGATCATACTACGAAGAGAAAAGAGATGTAGAATGTCAGTTTACAATTTTTCAGTTATTGTATAAACAATTGTTGAAATACTTTTTCTTTAACTACTACTTAGCTAGCTGAATACAAAGCTTCCTTGTTGATGTCATTTATGATGTCACAAGGCTGATAGCCACCAACTTGATTGCCTCTGCTTTTGGCAGTATTCTGGTTCTGCTCAACCATTACAGACATATTATTGCCTGCCTAAATTGGTGTTTTATTCAGCAAGAACTTTTGGAAGTCTTGTCAAAATTGTTCTCACAAATGTGTTTAAACGTTAGTTTTTGTTATATTTTGGTTTGGTTTCTTCTTTCTTTCTTTTTCCTTTCTTTCTACATATTTGCAGCTACCTGAGAGGTCTATCAATTAAAACACAAGCAGAAGGCATCGTCTCCTTTGTAAGTAGTACCTCAGCGATCCTTAAATTAATAATATCATTAAGTATAAAACAAAATAAACAGAAAACACAAAAGTATGAATATAGTAGTTATGAATTCTGAGTATGGTACATATTTCTTGATTAGCATGAGCTAGGCTGAATTTGAATGCCTAAGTTCAAGTAATTCTTTTATTTTACCTTCTTAAATAGTTGGTAATACAAATTATACATTTCAAAAATTAAAAAAAAAGCAGCAAAGAGAATACTACAACTGAAATTACTGAAATACAGAGGGTCCTGAGGGATTTTTTTTTTTACTATTACTTAGATAAGTTGAAGAAATGCATAAATATCTACAGCTTAGAACTAATAAATTTAATCAAGAGGATATAAAGAATATAATCAAAGTCATAAAAAGCAATGAGATCAAGGCACTCATAAAATGTTAATCAACAATTACAGCCCAGGGGAAAACATGATGGCAACTAGGTTCAATTAAAATTTTAAGGAACTAGCACATGGAACAGTGGAATAGAATGAAGGTTATAGAGACAATCTGACAAAGGTACAGGCATCTGATTCTCAACAAAGTGATCCAGAGTAGACTCTGGAAAAAAGAGAGAGAGCCATAACACTAAATGGAATTGAGAATGGAAACTGAACATCCAGACATGAAAGAGTAAAACCATAGGTCTATGTCTCACTTCATATAAAAAATATGTACAAAAAAAGCCCTGTCAAATCTGAAGCTTTAAAAATACCAGCTGAAATATGAAAAGCACTTCAAGATATTGATGTGGGTTACTAAAAGTAAGACCCAAATTTCAAAATAATTTCTGGGTTTGACAAATAGGATTATTCCAAAATTAAAAGTTTGTACATAGTGATAAAAATATGAGTGAAAAGACATCCTACAGGATTGGGCAAAAATCTTTGCAAGCTATTTTGTCAAGGTGTAAATTTCAAACACTACAATGAGACTAATAAATGCTGATAGGATAATGAATAGTTTTAATGAATGAATAAATAAATTTAAAAGATTCTGAATATAGTACAAATGACTAACAAACATGAGAATATTTTTATCCATCAGTGACTAAAATAGAAGAAAACGAAAATACATATAAACTCATAAACACAATATATTTACAAAGGATTAACTTAGATAGAGATGACAATTCCCTGAACAAACATCACAGGTTAACAAAAATACCAGTACCAATTAGTTTATTTGGAGTTGTTGGCCCATGAGATTCTTTAGAGCCCTCAAATATTACAGGCTATTTGCCATCATACTTACTCTTCAAGACCTTGACTTTAAGAAATTATTACTCAATAAACCACACACTTTAGTCACTGAACATGGAGATATCAAGCTGGTACTCACTAGGAAGCTCAATTGTGGCTAACTTGAGCAATTTTGAGATATCTAGAACATTAGGTATTAGCGTTTTCCTCCTAAGAGCCAATTGGCTGTCACTGAGTTACAAGCTTACAGCGTATGCCCTGCTCAAGAGAGCTTTCCAGATTGTTCTCTCTCTCTCTCTCTCTCTCTCTCTCTCTCTCTCTCTCTCTCTCTCTCTCTCTCTCTCTCTCTCACACACACACACACACACACACACACACACTCTGTTCTGTTCTGTTTTCTTTGGAGATTGCCAGACAGCTCTGTGCTACAGACATCAGTTTTGCAATTTTAAAACCTTTCCGGATAGTTTTTTTCTCGGATCAAAAACCCAGTTGATATTTACATATCAACTTGTTAATTAGTCCAGGTTCCTTTGATTATTCCATGAATCAGCAGCTCTTGGCTCAACCCTTTGATTCTTAGAAAGAGAAGGCAAGCACACATTTTTTTCCTAACTTTTCAATGACTTTACAAATGTACCTGCCTTTGTTAAACACAGATGACAAGATAGTTAGGTGACGCCCCACCCTGAAATTACCATTCCTACAAAGCTATGGCCTGAGTATAAACTCCCTCCATCCCATGCTGACCTTGAACTCCAGAATAGTCCCATCTTTGTATCTTCTTGCCTTTGTATATTTCTGACAAGCTGGCTCATATTGCAACTGCCTCTGTTCCTTTAGATCTGTGCAGCTCTTTATACAATTTATATCACATCTTTATGTTTTGTGTTGCAGTTGCCTGAAGCTACATACAAATGGGTCTTCTGGAAGAGGAGAAGGGGCCTGAGGGGAAATTAAGGGAATTGGATGTCGAGAGGAATAAATACAAAATGGGACCGAGGCATGGCTTCTGCTTTTAGTCCAAAGTGTATTATCAAACTGAGAAATCAAGTAGGCCAGCAAAAACCCCTCCCCCAGTCTGTCAGCATCTCATCTTCATCTTCTGTCTCTGGAGGTGAGGGAAGCAATTCAGCAGGGCATAGCTGTTAGCAGGGACTTGGAGAAAGGCAGAGAGGTGACTCAAACAAAAGGGCTTTGTTTAATTCAGGAAGCCTCACCCTAGGTGGGCTGGCTGTTTGTGGCAAGGCAAAGTCTGAGACAGCCAGCTTTTGGCTGAAGGAGGTTACAGTTTTGCATACAGTTTTGAGAAATTATATATTTCTTTTTTTTTCTTTTTCTTTTATTTATTTATTTATTTATTTATTTATTTATTTCTATTTTTGAGATAGAGTTTCTCTGTGTAGCCTTGGCTGTCCTGGAACTCACTCTGTAGACCAGGCTGGTCTTGAACTCAGAAATCCGCCTGCCTCTGCCTCCCAAGTGCTGGGATTAAAGGCATGTGCCACCACCGCCCAGCGAGAAATTGTATATTTCAAACTCATGTTTTCAGCATTCTTTCCCACAGCCCTAAGGGCTGTCCTGAAGGTTACAACATCCTACCATTTTGCTGAGAAACTGACACATCCTCACCTCCCAGACTTATGCTGTTTCTGATGATCATGGTGCCATTAACCTTGGCAGAAAGGAAATTGCTCAAAGAAAGAACCTGAAAATATGTACACTATTATGCAGACAAGCCTTATGTCCACAGCAAACATCAACACTTGTGGAGAGCCACGCTCTACTGGCTTTGTTTCTGGAACCAGAACCATGTCATTTAGTCCCTACCATGGCCATACCAGGCTTGGCAAATATCAATGGAGTAGGCATCTACTTTCTGATTATATTGAAACCCTTATCCACAAGATGAAAACTATGTTTTCCACTGTTTTCAAAACTAAGAATTTTCTTAAAAAGCCATATATACTAGAGAAGAGAATACTAATTTCATTCTGTTAAATGAACATTGTATTAACTCACTTCTAATGACATTATACTTAGAGATTTGTTTATCACTCAAACCTCATCATAAAGCTTCCATTTTGTGGTAGATACAATTAATACAAGGACCTGCAATAAGTCAAGGTGCAGAGAATAAGAAACTCTGGGATTCTCAGTCCTAAATGCAGCACCTGTGCCATACCCTATCCTCCAGGGCTTAGGAATCATTGTAGAAGAGGGAGAGTAATGGTTGTAAGATACAGAGATAGGGGGTCACTACAAGGAAAAACAGAAGGGAAGTTGCACATTTGAGCTCACAATGTTTGTGGCATCATGGAAGAGACCTGAACAAACAAGACAAAATACCAGTAATAGACAAACAGGGGAGTAAGACATGAATTTAACTCCTAAGTGATAATCTCTTGGCAAGAGATAGTTTCTTAGAAGTAGTCAGTTGCCTTTAAAATTATGGTTTTTATAAACTCACCATGCTCTAGTGGACAGACATATACCTTAAAGTATATGAGCAGCATTAATTGGAACTAATGGGTTAAAAAGAAATAATACCCAAAGGCAGAGTGAATAAAAAAGTGGGTTGATTTGGAAAAAGATGGAAGTGAATAAAATCTCGAAGAATATAGAAATATATATTGATCAAAAGAACTCCAAAAAAATCTACAAGAAAAAATGTAGAACTTATAAAATGCTTTTCGAAATAAAACTATACACACAATGTCAGGCTAATGAAAAGATCAGCTCAGGAACTTTGGGAAGGTCATGGAACACTTGCTTTTCTGGGAGAGGTTAATTAACATTCTTCAGACCATAGGGTGGCAACCAACCTACAGGTGGGGACACATTCCACAGGACAGACCTTTGCCTACCTTCAGTCAAGGGAAGTCTTTTCCACTTCATTCTCTGAAGACCAATCAGTTTAAAAAGTCACACTATTATGCCAGTCACATTGCGGCTAATGGCTGCTGCTCGGAAAACTATATAAAAGCTCACTGAACAAGCTATGTGGGGTTGCTGCCTCTCTTTTGGGTCTGGGATGTCCCCGTGCATTGGAACAATAAGTTCCTCTTGCTTTTTGTATCGCTTCAGGCTCCACATGGTTCACTCAGGGAGTAGTCAGTAAGCTAAGGCTCAACAGAGTTTTATACTAGGACACATTGTTTATTGTTATACATTGTTAGAAGGTTAATCTCTCCACTTAACTGTTTTGAGCAGTTGTTATCATGTTGTTAATCGCAGGTATAATATAGGTTTCTAGACCTTCATGTTGGATAATGGAAAAGAGAGATAGGAGAGAAATCTTATTTATTCAGTGACAGAAAGCAGCAACTGACTCTTTCAGTAAGTTTGATCTAATTTTAGATCCTTAGATAAGTTAAACCATTTCTGATTTTTCACTAGGAACAGGCTGATTTTATTTGACACAATACTGTCATGGTTATTCAGAGTATTGTATATATTAGAATTTCTTCTGTTTAAAGACTAATTTGTAGTTGTATGTATGTATGACAATTTTTTAAACTTTCCCTGGTGATTTACTTTAATGTTTGCTCTTGTGAATATTGCAATGATGGTAAATAGGCAAATATTTATATCCAATGCTGCTTTAAATCATTTGGGGTATATAAAAAGATATACTGTCTGGATCATGGAGTGTTAATTATTCTGTGAAACTCCATAGTGGTTTCCATAACAACGTCTTCATTTTACAATCTCATCATCAGGGCTCCAAGGGTCAATTTGTCTTCATCTTGACCAATGCTTCCTGTCTTTTTCTTGTGATTATACATGGACATGAGTTTAGAATGGTGTTGTTATTCACCTTTTCTGATAATTAATGATGTTGAGTATATTTTCATATGTATGTTGGTATATATTGTTTTGAAAATATGTATTAAATCATTTTCTCATTTTCATTTTGGTTACTTAGAATTTTGAAACTGAGAAGTAACTTTTTAAAATTTTCTTTCTAGAGAAATTTTCTTGCATTATGGATTGATTGTCATATCTAATTATAACTATTCTTGTATTTCCTTTTTCTTCATGATTCATATTTTACAAGCAGTATAACTTTAGGAAATTTCTGGTTTGTACTAGATTGTTTATGTCATGAATGTCTTCTTTTTAATTACAACATTTCTCTCTTCACCTTCATCCCTCTAAAATCTCCCATAGAGTGTTCCTTAATCTCTTTCAAATCAGAACCTCTTTTTTCATTGTTATTACACACATATAAGCATACATTCCTAAGTATAACCTTAATAGTCTGTACAAGGTTACTTCCGTGCATATTACCAAGACCGACTATTTGGCACTGATCAACAAATAAGTGCGTTATTCCCTGAGTACTGACATCCTACCTGCTTCCAACTTTCTTCAGATAAAAATTTAACATGGCAAACTTTGCTGTTTATGAACAGCACTTTGTTCCATCACCTCAGATTTATCATGCTATATTGTTTATATTCCTTGCATTCTGCTATTATCTATTACACTTTCTGAATTCTTTGTTAATTTGTAGGATATTTAACAAGATCCATTTAAGTTTCCACACATTTGTGAACTCTACATTTCTCTTGCCATGGAATTCTATTTTCATTGATTTGTGTTCTAGAGGATACATCCTAGGCTCGAAAGCTTTATGAACTAGATCAAATTTATTTTGATATTAAGACTCACATGTGATTTCACCTTGAACTACTCCATGCACACTTGAGAAACAGGCACATTCTGACATACAGTGGAGTCCTCAATCTGCTAGAAAAATCTACATCAGATAAACTGTCAAGGTCAAAGTTGTAGTTTAGTTCATAACATTATTGAAACAGGGAGGCTAAAATTTCCTGTTACCTTCCCCTTTCACTTCAACCATCGGACTTCTAGCAGCCTCTGCTTGGAGGCTAACACCTGGGAACTAAGACAGATGCTCTCTGTTGACTGTTGATTCATCTTTGAAGAAGCCGCCTGAGTAAGCCCATCATCTATGTATGCCCATCGCCTGAGCACACCAGCCGCCTGAAGATCTTCTGAACCTGGGGACTTTGGCACCTGAACTTTCTTTGCAGTATAATCTAGAGATTTGGTTTTGGTTTCTCCTGTGACTAAAAAAAGCCTAGCTTATTCTAAGTAAAGTGGAGCCTTGATTGGGATGCAACTTGGCTTCCTGTTTTCTCTTTGCATTTCAAACCCTTTCTTTCAGGTCCTTTGTTCCCTCCTGGCTGAGAGAACCCAGTTCGTGAAACTGCGGGCAGTTTCAATTTCCCACTTTCAAGATTTTGTTCTCTATTTCTTTCAGGTTTAGTTGATATTAGGTGCAAATATTCATTTAATTTATATGTTGTTTATATGTGCATAATTATTGATTTATTCTGTTGTATTTACTTACACTTTTTTAAAAATAATTTTTACTTAGGCATTTTGCCTACCATAATTGTTTTCTCTTTTAGTTACCAAGTTCAAGAATGGTAATTAAGTGTCTTTTCGCTCATTTATGTTCTGTGCATGTTTTATTTTTTTTTTAATTTTAACTTTTAAACTTCTCCCTCTACACCCGATCCTATGCCTTATTTCCTTCCTATTCCCCTCTCCCACCCAGTCTTCTCCTTCCCTCTGCCTTTTATGACTATTTTGTTTCCTCTTTTAAATGTGATTCAAGCATCCTTCTCTGGGCCTTCATTCTTGTTTAATTTATTTGGTTTGTGGGAGTCAAACTTTGAGTTCTGTCTATATTTTAGATATTAGCCCTCTGTCAGATGTAGGGCTAGTGTTCTTTTTCCCATTATAGACTGCTGTTTTGTCCTATTAACAGTGCCCTTTGCTTTACAGGTTATCCATGACATGAAGCCCCATTTATCAATTGTTGATCTTAGAGGCTGAGCCACTAGTGTGTGGCTCAGAAATTGTCTCCTGTACCAATGTATTGAAGGATATTTCCCACTTTCTCCTCTAATAGTTTAGTGTATCCGGTTTTATGTTGAGGTCCTTTATCCACTTGGACTTTTTTCTTTGGCAAAGTGATACATTTGGATCTATTTGCATTCTTCTACATGCAGACTGCCTGTTAGACCAGCACCATTTATTGAAGATACTTTCTTTGCTCACTGTATAGTTTTAGCTTCTTTGTCAAAAATCAAGAGTCCATAGGTATATGGGTTTATTCTTGGGTCTTTGATTCTTTTCCATTGGCCAACGTGTGTTTCTGAATCAATATCATGCAGTTTTTAATCACTATTGCTCTACTATATGTTGAAGTCAGGGATGGTGATTCCTCCAGAGCTTCTTTTATTGTTCAGGATTGTTTTGACTACCTTAGGTTTTTGTGTTCCCATATGAATTTGAAAATTGTATTTTCAAGGTCTATAAAGAATTGGGTTATAATTTTGATGGGAATTCCATTTAATCTGTAGATTGCTTTTGATAAAGTGGTCATTTTCACTGTTAATCCTACAGATTCATAAGCATGGGAGATATTTCCATTTTCTGATATCTCCCTCAACTTCTTTCTTCAGAGTTGACATTCTTATCATACATATCTTTGACTTTCTTGGCTAGAGTTACAGCAAAATATTTTATGTTTTCTGGCTACTGTGAAGGGTATTGTTTCCACAATTTCTTTCTTTACCCACTTACCATTTGTGTAAATGAGGGTTTGCTTTTGTAAAGAATAAATGTAAACAACATAAAAGAAATGACAAATGTCACCCAGTGTGTGTGTGTGTGTGTGTGTAATGTGATGAGGTAATGCTGTGACTAAGTGAATGCCTTAATTTTGATTGGCTAAAATGTTACCATGGAAACCAAGCCTGGAGTGAGTGAATGGAGGTGATAAGACTGAATGCCAGATAAAGTAATGCTGAATCCCTGAGCTGAAAGAGGCTTAAAAACCCCTGGTCTGGCAACTGCAACTTGCCCAGATCCTGGGCCCAATGGAGATACTTCGAGTAGAGAACAGTTCATCCCTGGAGCCAGCCCACTAATTCCAGACACCTCAACTTTGGACCAAGGCTCCACCGGAGATCCAAAGCACAGCAGGAAATGTTGTGGGCCTTGCTTGTGCAGCCATCAGAGCCAGGCTACCACATACACCAGACTGGAGGTGAGCGAAGTGAGTGTGTGAATGAATATGATCCCATTTCACTTTCTATTTGTTTTATGAATAAATACTAGTATAACCTGATCCTCCAAGTCACCGACACTCTCTCGCTCTCCGCTCCATCCCTAAACCTGACTCATGACAGCTGTATATTGCTATTAGTATGCTTACGTATTTGATCTGAATGAACAAATTCTCCAAGACTTTTAATATGAGGGATTGTTGAATACTGTTGACAGTTTTTATAGCATCTAATGAGATGATCATGTGATTTTCACCTTTTGGTTTGTTTACATAATGGAATTTGTTGATGGATTTTTGTATACTAAACTCTCTCTGAATCCCTTGGGGTTAAGCCTACTTGATCGTGGTGAATGATGTTTTTTATGTGTTTGTATTTGGTTTGCAAAAATTTTATTCAGTATTTTTGGGTCGATGTTCACAAGCAAAAATAGTTTGATATTCTCTTTGCTAAGTCTTTGTGTGGTTTATTTACCAGGGTAAATGTGGCCTCATAGAATGAATTAGAGTAGTGTTCCTTCTGTTTCTATTTTGTGGAATAGTTTGAGGAGTATTGTTATTAGAACTTCTTCCAGAGTTTAGCCTTGTGCTTCTGTTTCCTTATGGGCTATAGGACAGTTTAAATAGTTCATCTCGTCTTGACTTAACTTTGATAAGTGATATCTGTCTATAAAATCATCTACTTTCTTTAAATTTTCCAGTACAGGCTTTTGAAGTAAGAACTGATGATTTTTTAAAATTTCCTTAGTTTCTCTTGTTAGGTCTTCATTTTAATTTCTGATTTTACTAATTGGGATACTGTCTCTGTGGCTTTTAGTTAGATGACTAGGTGTTTGTCTACTTTGTTGATTTTTCTCAAAGAACTAGCTGTTGGTTTTGTTAATATTTGTATTATTCTTTTTGTTTCATCACTGAGTTTAACTATATCCTATTTTCTATCCCTCTTGAGTGTGTTTGCTTCTTTGTTTTAAAGCTTTCTGGTGTGCTATTAAGTTACTAGTATTAAATATTTCCCATTTTTTTCATGTAAGAACTTACTGCTATGAACTTGAGTCCTAGCTTTGCTTTCATTGTATCCCATACATCTGGGCGTGTAGTGTCATCATTTTCATGGAATCTAGAAAGTCGTTGATTGATTGCTTCCTTCTTTCCTTCCTTCCTTCCTTCCTTCCTTCCTTCCTTCCTTCCTTCCTTCCTTCCCTCCCTCCCTCCCTCCCTCCCTCCCTCCCTCCCTCCCTCCCTCCCTCTCCCTCCCTCTCCCTCTCCCTCTCCCTCTCCCTCTCCCTCTCCCTCTCCCTCTCCCTCTCCCTA
>JADRCC010154997.1:0-11326 GCA_019843855.1 Hylomyscus alleni
TCCCCCCTTTTAAGAAGGAATGAAATATCTTCCTTTTTCTTGAGTTTCTTGAGGTTTGTGGGTTGTACTTTGTGTATTCTGATTTTCTGAGCTAATATCCACTTATCAGAGAGTGCATACCATGTGTGTTCTTTTGTGATTGGGTTACCTCACTCAGGATGATATTCTCCAGATCCATCCATTTCCCTATGAATTTCATAAATTCATTGTTTTTAATAGCTGAGTAGTACTCCATTGTGTAGATGTACCATAATTTCTGTATCCATTCCTCTGTTGAAGGACATCTGGGTTGTTTCCAGTTTCTGGCTATTATAAATAAGGCTGCTATGAACATGGTGGAGCATGTGTCCTTATTACATGTTGGTCAGCTTTTCTACTGGAGTTCTGAGAAGCATGTTCCAATTCTGTCCTTACTGTGCTAAGGCTATACTCAACCCCAGCATCTGGGAAGACATAAAATCCAACTCTGTCTCGTCTAAGCTTCATTTCTGTTGCTGTGATGAAATATCATCACAGAAGCAACTTGGGAAAGAATTTACTGTTCTGGGTCACAGATCAATATTGAGGGACCATCAAGGCAAAACTGAAGTCACATCACCTTCACAGTCAAGAGCACAGAGAAAGAATATACATATCCTTGCGTGCCTCCTCTCAGCTACTTTCTCCTCTCTTCTACTGATCAGGACCCCTGTCACCATTCTAGGGAATGGTGACACTCACAGTAGGCTGTTTTTCCATATCAATTAACAATCAAGGCAATCTCTCACAGACATGCTCACAGGCCAGCCTGACCTAGATACATCTCATTAAGAGTCTCTTCGCTGCCAGGGGCACATGCCTTTAACTCCTGTGCTTGGGAGGCAGAGGCAGGCAGATCTCTGTGCATTTGAGGCCAGCCTGGTCGACATAGTAAGTTCTAGGACAGACAGAGCTACATAGGGAACCCCGTCTGGAGAAACCAAAACAACAATAACAACAACAACAACAACAACACCATAAAAAGAGTCTCTTCTCACTGGATTCTAGGAGGTGGCACTTTGACTTCTCAAGTTGTTCCCACTTTCCTCCCAACTGGCTCATCTATTGAAAGGACAATAACCTCCCCTTTGGCTGACATACCCACATGATCTGGCCTTGATCTTATATATTTGTGGCTCACCTACTCCCTCTTTGCCCCTTCTACAAAGGATTCCTTGGTCTTCCCACTATCCAGAACACTTTCCTCTCACAGGTTCATGGGAGGATGTTCTTCTGCCTCCTACTCACTGTTCTCTCTTCCGTGATGCTCTCTGGACCACTCCAGACTCATCTCCACCTCTGGGTGTATTGTCTCCTTAGCATGTATCTTTACCTATAGAACCTAAGTTGACTTACTTTTGTTGATGCTTATTCAGAACTTAACTCCCCCTGTGAACTGCATCCCATGATCTCTTTTTTTTTTTTTTTTTTGTTTTTTCTAGACAGGGTTTCTCTGTGTAGCCCTGGCTGTCCTGGAACTCACTCTGTAGACCAGGCTGGCCTCGAACTCAGAAATCCGCCTGCCTCTGCCTCCCAAGTGCTGGGATTAAAGGCGTGCGCCACCACCGCCCGGCTTGCGCCACCACCGCCCGGCCCATGATCTCTTATATTTCTCTTTTCTCCCTCTGTTCCATTATCAGACATTAAATAGTTATCAAACCTACGCAGAGAGCTAGCTATTTTCCCTGGTGGTATGTGTGGACTTGTCCACTCCCTGCAGGGACCTAGCCATTTAGAGCGATGCATAGCCACTTTCCTCTGAAGATTGTATCCTTAGCTACGAGATGACCACATCAAGTGGGTTTTTCCTCCTGCAACAGGGCTCTGACATTCCACAGATGTGTGTGGAGTTCCTTTGCAGGAACATATGAGAACTTCTGTCCTGCCACACAGGAATGCATGATTTATGGATCTCCAGGGGGGTATAGATTATACAAATGACACATTGTACCATGAATTCCAGCCTGGCTCCTGTCAGTATTTATTTGAAAGTCTGGTGCCATATCATAAAAATGATATGAGTACCAACAACCAGAATTTATGAGGGTTAGTTAAAAACTAAGATTGATAACTTGTTGAAATAATAAAGCAAAAAGTGTTTTTCTTCTTAAGGAGAGAAAGAAATATTAGTATTCACACGGGATGGAAACTATATCCTTTTTGGTAAATCCGACTTCTCCAACATGGCAATAACTTGACAAGATGTGAACTGTCCTCGGAATGGATTTTACTTTCACATTAAACATGTTCTGGATTTCTATATATAGTAATTCTCAGTGCCTTGCTGTAAATTGACTGTGAGAAAGGGATGTCAACTAAGTACCTGCCCAGCACATAAAATGGTCCTTGGCAGATCCCACACACTGTGTGTGTTGTAGAAGAGAGGGTGGCCTGCTTGCTTGCTTTCTCCTGTGCCCCTATTTCCCAGAGCTTTCCAACTTACATCTGAATTGGTATTGCAGCTCTCTGGAGCTGACACCTGCAAGACTATTTTTATGTCCACAATGACCCTCTCTCTGTAAATCTGGGTTTGGCCAACTTCCCAAATGATGGAACAAAGCCTAGGGTATTGAGAGAGAGCATCATGTAGTCATGCCCCTATACACAGGACTCCTGAACTGTAGGAGGAATCATCAGCTCTGTAACTTTGTCACCTCATTCTTGAAGACTGCCTAAATCCCAGAGAGGATCTCCAAGGCTCAGGCTCCTTAACATCACAGAGTGACTTCATTTGCATGTGGGAGACACACAGTCACACCTCACAGCAACATTTTGGGGTTTGTTTAGTGTGAGGACTCCCAACCACCAACCCCCTTGCAGGGCTGCTAACTGCCACTCTACTTTTTTCTGTTTTGTCTGAATCTCTCTCTTAGGGCGGCTTTACTGTGAGAATGACCAAGGCCACCTGGAAGAAATGAATCCATGTCTACAAAGCAGTCAAGGCTCAGACCCTCTGGAGGGAAGAATTGGAGCATTGGAGCACTGGAGAATAATGTGTTTAGTCCAGGTGAGGACATTTTGTTAGGCAAGCTTTATTACGTTTAACATTCTTAGAACAAGAGGTTGAAATGCCCGACTCTCCTTATGTTCTTGTTACGTTCTGTGAGTTCAGAGCCTTCCATAACCAGGTACACAAGACTGGGTGGCTTAAACAACAGAAATGATTGTCTCCTGAGATGAAGCTGTTGCTGGGAGAGGTGAGGTAGGGTGGAATCTCATGAAACCTTGCTCCTAGCTAACAGTACCAGCTTAGCTATAGCTACATAACCCAAACTTCTTGTGGTAACTATTGCTCACCCAGTCTCTTAGTTACCTGAAGACAGCAGTCAAATTGGATTAGAGCACACTATTGACCTCATTGTAATCTGATTACATTGCAAAAACTAAGTTTACAAAGGAAGAGTACACACAGGTGCTGGTACATGGAGGAGCTACAATGACACCAATACCATCCATCTGACCTGTTAGTGTAAACAGCACTCTGTATGTAAGGAAGATCTTGGGTGAAGAAAAGTCCACTGGAGTTATTCCAATCTGTTCCTTGGAATTGAAGAATGTCCTGGAAAGAAGTGACAATTGGAGAGAAAGAGAAGTCACTGACAGAGAGTGAGAGACAGCTAGGGATCTGAAGTGTGTGTGTGTCGGGGGAGGACACACAAAACCAGCAGCTACTGGCCTAAGAGTGAAAGTAGCAAAGTCCTTAATGGTTCCTGACAGAAAGCAACAGTTACAAATCTCAAGCGTGGTAGGGAAGATCCTGGAGGAGCTCAGACTCAAGAAACTATTGCAGATCCTAGGGGCAGCAGACCGTGAAAGCAAGCTAAACATTGACAAGGAAACGCAGTAATGCCAGCTGCCTCAGAGAGGAAGAAAGACCAAAGCTATGAACTTTATGAAAACAGACAAACAACTCCTATCAAAGGTGCGGGGAGGGTAGATGTGGGCTGGTTCTTTGGGTCAGACTTTCTATAGGCTCCTAGACCCTCTTGGATCTAGATTCCCTCTTCTCTGGATTGGCTGCCCAGAGTATCCTACCTTGGGTAGGCTCTTCTCCACTGTTGGCAGTTTGAAGTAGCTGCAAACTTAGGGTAGGTGGGTAGCAACCTCAAAAAGCAAGGAGCAGCTTTTCAGAAAGAGGCGCATCCCTATTGCCCAGGTTGGACCAAGTTCTGCAGACAACCCTTCAATAGTTCTCTGGCTTCAGCAGGTTTGTTTTGTTTTGTTTTGTTTTGTTTTGTTTTTTAACCACTGGTTGATTATCACCGATGATAAATACTAGTCATGTCTCCATAAGAAACTTCCATGTGAACCTCTTAAATGATGGGGTTTACAGACCTTCCAGGTTGGTAAACATGCTGAGTAGAATATGCCAAGAGAGGATGTGGAGGCTCCAGCCCCTCAGACTCCTGAATTCTACTATGCCCTCTGTAGCTCTTTCACTCAGCTGTTCCTACCTTGAAGCCTTTATATGGTAGGAAGAGAAAGTAGTGGAGTGCTCTGGAACTTAGGGAACTATTTTAGCAAGGTCTCCAACCTAAGAAGAGGGTGGGAACTCCTGCATTTGTAGCACATAGGAAAGAAATGCAGATGGCCGGCATCTAGAATGGGGGCAGTCCTGCCCCTTAAACCTGCAGAGACCCAGGCTAAGTCTGGGATGTTAGTGTCGGAACACAAAGAAATTGTTGGATTCCCAGTTGGGTTTTGGAACCAGACAACTGGTGTTATCAGACATCACATATTTAGTGTCCTAGGAGGAGACCCTCTGCACATGTCAGGCTTGGTGGTACTCATTCCTGTATAAACGAGGGGAAGCTATGTCCCTTCAGCATCCTTCCTGATAAAAGGCTTAACATTTCCTATAGTTTCTTTTATTTTGTTCCTTCATTTTTATTTTATGTGTATTGTGTTTTGCCTGCATGTATGGATGGCTGTGTATCACATGCATGTATGGATCTCAGAGGCCAAAGAGGATGTTGTATCTCCTGGATTGGAGTTACAGATGGTTTGTGAGCCACTATCTGGGTTCTGGGAATTGAACTTTGGTCCTCTGCAAGAGCAGCCTGTGCTCTCAACCATGGAGCCATCTCTCCAGCCCTTCAGGTAGTTTTTCAAACTATGACACTCAGACTTTGTGAACTAGCAATTGTAACTACTGGTGTAAAAGCTGAGTCTTTGGTTCATCATCTGGGATCTGAATTTGTGGAGACGTAAAGCCAAATAACTTAAATACTTGTACATAGCTTATAGATAGCTAGAGGTACTTTATGAAAATACTGGTTCTGAGTGGACTGTGATTTCAGGAGAGGTTCGTGTAGCCCTGTAGGATGCAAATAGAGAAGCCACTGGTTTTGCTTTATAAAAACTTTGTTGAATTAGAAAGGCAAATGCTTTACAAAAACTTTCTTGAATTAGGAAGGCAGTGGAGTGGTAAATGAAAGAACTTACTACATTTGTTCTAAACTGGTCTCTTGTCCCTGTACTCCTTTTACGTGTATTCAGTTATCATGTATGTATATATGTGGGGGTGTGGTGTGCATATTCAAGGCACATGTCAGAGGCCATGTGTAGAGCTTGGATCTCTCCTTCTACTATGGGGTCCCAAGGATGAGACTCGGTTTGTCAAGCTTGGTAGCAAGCACTTTTAGCTGCTGAGCCCCTTGCTCCCCCTCTATTTTTTTCAGAGACCTGTATGCACACTGATGTATTGTCTCCAGTACTCCTGGAGCTACACCGGTGAGCACATCCTTAAGCTTTTTCAGATCCAGAGGGAAAATGGACCTAACTCAAGAGGGCTAGAGAACACAAGTGGGCTAGCTTTCCATCACTGTGGCAAAATACCCAAGACAGACAGCTTATAAGGCAGATGGACAAGTTTGGTTTTGCTCGTTGATTTTAGTCCTCATTGACTGACCCTGTTTCTTTGGGCCTGTGACATCACAGTACCTTGCTATAAGAGTTCACCTAAGCTAGGATAGTGGTGGCATACGCCTTTAATCCCAGCACTTGGGAGCCTAAGGCAGGCAGATTTCTGAGTTCGAGGTCAGCCTGTTCTACAGAGTGAGTTCCAGGACAGCTAGGGCTACACAGAGAAACCCTCTCTTGAAAAACAAACAAACAAACAACAACAAAAGAGTTCATCTAATGGTGGACGGAAGTTAGGGGGCAGGAATAAGTACAGATATCCTAAGGGTATGCTCTTGGATCTACTTCCTCCACTTGCCTCTCTTCCCTCCACTAAACTACAATGGCTAGTTAGCCAGCCTTCCGCACACGTGCACATGTGCTCTATAAGGGTTTAGCCAGCCTTCCTTGGTGTTCTGTAGTTCTTTGCTCCAAGTTTCTCTCCTGGAGGGAAGAAAGAGACTCCTAAGCCTCAGGAAGCTCTTGAAGCCTACAATCATCACAAGGCCCCTCCCAAAGGTGAGACAGTTAACAATTAGTTATTGTTGTTGTTGGTGGTGGTGGTGGTGGAGGAGGAGGAGGAGGCTCTTCAGCAGGACTGCCTGCAGAGCATAGAGAAGTCCAGAGTTCCACTTATGCCTGTTGTCACCCCTGGTGAACTTTCAGAGATACAGCAGCCATTGTATCACCTCTGCTCCTCTAAATAACCCCAATAAATCCACTGGCTCGGTATGCTAGCTGTGGTGGTTTGAATAGGAATGGCCCCCGCAGACTCATGTGTTTGAGTGCATGGCCCCTAGGGAGTGGCATTATTAGGAGGTATGGCCTTATGGGAGGAAGCGTGTCACTGTGGGAGCGGGCTTTAAGGTCTCCTATGGTCAAGTTAACTCCAGCATGGCACACAGTCTCCTTCTGCTGCCTGTGGATCTGGGTGTAGAGCCCTCAGCTTCTGCTCCAACATCATGTCTGCCTATATGCTGCCATGTTTATGATAATGGACTGAACCCCTGGGCCTGTAAGCCAGCCTGAACTAAATGTCTTCTTTTATAAAAGTTGTTGTGGTCTTGGTGTCTCTTCATAGCAATGGAACCCTCAATAAGTCAGTAGGCTTGGGTGCAATTATTTATGGATTTGGTCTTTGGCAGTTACCTGTCTGGGCTTCATATGAGTATGCTCCTGCAGCCCAGAGGGAAGGCTTCCAAACTATAACGAGAGATAACCTGATGACCGGGATGTGTCTTTGGGTGGGAGTCCAGCCACTCTACCTGAAACCCTGTGAGGTTGTTGGGTGACAATGACAAAACCCGATGCCATCTTTACCTCAATTTACTTGGTATTAAAAAGTTACAAAGAAGTTGGGCAGTGGTGGCACGCACCTTTAATCCCAGCACTTGGTAGGCAGAGGCAGGAGGATTTCTGAGTTCAAGGCCAGCCTGGTCTACAGAGTGAGTTCCAGGACAGCCAGGGCTATATAGAGAAACCCTGTCTCGAGAAAAAAAAAAAAAAAGAAAGAAAGTTACAAAGAATTCTTTTTTTTTTCTCCATCTTTTTTGGAATCTGCCTCACGATGTAGCCCTGGCTGCCCCGGAACTGATTATGCAGCCCAGGCTGGCCTCAGACTCACAGAGCTCTGCCTGTCTCTGCCTCCCAAGTTCATTAAAGACACATGCCACTATGACTAGCTACAAATAACTCTTAAATTCATAAAAAACCCAAGACTACACACAACCCAGTTAAAACCAAATGTGAAGCCTAGGAGGGTGAGTGCTTGCGTAACATACGGGAAGCTCTGTGTTCAGTTTCCAGCACCATGTGCTCATATGACCTGATATCCGAGCTCTCAGGAGGCAAAGGCAGGTGTACTCACGCTTATCTTTGGCTACATAGCAACTTTCAAGGTAGCCTAGGATACATGTACCCCTGTTTAACAACAACAACAACAACAACAACAACAACAGCAGCAACAACAGAACCAACCAAGACCAACCTTGGTCCATGGCACCACCCTGTTAAAGAGGAGCAATGCCAGGCCAGGCAGTGGTGGTGCACGCCTTTAATCCCAGCACTTGGGAGGCAGAGGCAGGCGGATTTCTGAGTTCGAGGCCAGCCTGGTCTACAGAGTGAGTTCCAGGACAGCCAAGGCTACACAGAGAAACCCTGTCTCAAAAAATAAACCAAAAAAAAAAAAAAAAAAAAAGGAGTGATACCGGGCTGGGGAGATGGCTCAGCAGTTAAGAGCACTGATTACTCTTGCAGAGGACCCTGGTTCAGTTCCCAGCACCCCCAGGGCAGCTCACACTCATCTGTAACTATAAAGGGATGTAACACCCTCTTCTGACCTCCTCCGGCACTGCACACATCTAGGACACAGCCATACACGCAGATATTCACACACATATGTAAAATAAAAATGAACACACCTCAAAACAACAACAACAAAGGCTGGAGATGTAGATCAAACTCTTTGCCCAACATGTAGGAGACCTTGAATTAAATTCCCAGCCCCCCATTCAAATAAAAAAATGTATTTGAAGAGATATTTCCCAGAAGGAGTTTAGGTTGTTGGTGAACAAAGGAAAGATACTACCATGCAAAAGTACGTAACTTTTATTAGGAAAATGCACATTAACACATACATTGCACATACATTGTCATCACCCTGGTCTCCAGGCCATTCTTGGGATACTCCCTCTGTCAAGCTCTGCCCCAGGAGCCTTCATTTCCCTGAGGTGTGCTGGCCGTTGTCTTGGTTGGTTCCCGTCCTACTACCCTTATTAGTGGGGTGTGTGCTGGCTTTTTGCTCGATTCTTGCAGGGTCCTGATCCTCTTCAAGGGGCTGGGCAGGACGCCGGTGGGGACGCAGCCGGTTATAGTCTGGAACATCTGTGTTCGAAGACCACACCTCATCTCTCACTTTGGGCCTAGGATTTAGACGAATTGACAACTGAGTTCCCCTCATGGGGCTTCATCAAGGGCCGCCTAGTTTCTATTTGTGGTCCAGATCCTCAGGTTTCCAGGCCTCTGACGGTGGGTGGCAGCAGTTTCAGGTGTTGGAAGAGCAGATGAACCAGAGGCTCCACCTTTGTGCCTATTAGTCCCGAGGCGCTGGCAGGAGGGCGGGTGCTGCAGACGGCTCCCTGGACGCGGGGGAGGACCGGGCTCCTTCCCGCGCGCTCCGATCGCCGCCCTCGAGTCACTCCGGCAGAGGGCGCCGGCGCCGGCCTCTCTGCCCATCGGGGCGGGCGAGCTGGGGACCCTGCCTCCTGCACGCCCGCCCGCGTTCCGCCCCCCCTGTGCTCGTCCCGGCGGCCTGCGGGACGCCCGTGCCCGAGCCCCGGAGCCTCTGCAGCGGATCGGTGTATCTGGGCAGGGAAAGAGGGACGCCAGAGTGGCCCTCGAAGGGGACCAGCTTGCGAAGCGCTAGGAAGGAAGGTGCGGACGCGTTGCGGGGAGAGGTTGAGGCGCCCCGGCCCGAAGCCCAAAGGCCGAGCGCGCGGCAGGCGACCCGGCACCCACAGCCCGCAGCATGGCTCGGGGCTGGGTGCGGCCGAGCCGTGTGCCTCTGTGTGCCCAGGCCGTCTGGACGGCTGCGGCGCTCCTGCTCTGGACACCCTGGACGGCAGGTAAGGACCCTGTGTGCGCCCTCTGAGCATCGCCCGCTCCTCCGCCACTCTCTCCCGGCCGCCGCGCGGGCGCCGGTGCTCCCGATCGAGGGGCGCCAGGCAAGGCCATGCTTCGCGCGCTCGGCGCCAGCTTGGGCCCGTGCCCTCAGTCGCCTGGGGCTGGTTCCAATGAGCTGCGCTCTAGGGACCACTAAGTGTTTCCAGAGGCCGGGGTGGGCAGCGGCGGGGAGCTTTTCCTAAGTGCATCCTAGTCAAGATGTGCACCCGTAGACGTGCTCTGTGTGTCCCAAGACCGGGACTCCATCGTTTCTTCCTAGGTCACCGCCGTTCCAGTCCACATGCATCTCTTGTGCCTCCCGGGCAGATGCGGTCCTGAGTTGCGGTCTTTTTCCCCAGGGCAGTGGGGGACGCATGATCGAAGGTCTTGTCTTCCCTTTTGTTGGAATTGGTGGCCAAAGTGGTGTTTGGTAGGTCCTCCTTAGCTGGGGGCTTGGCCCCGGGACTTGATTTGCGAAGTTGAAGGGAGAGTGCCCCTCCCCCCGCCCTCGTAGTGTTTCTTTGAGCGTTTCTTCCACCTCTGAGGGGTTCTGTGTGGGCTTGATCAGGGCTCAGGAGACCCTGTCAAGGAGCACAGAGGTGTTTTTGGAGGATACCTGGGTAGAAATGAATGTGGTGGCCGGAGGAGGAGGAGGCGATGATCCTCCTAGTGCAAACCCCAGAGCACCTACTGGCCATCAGGTTTGTGGCCCGAATCCCCGCACCCTGCAGGCTTGGCAGAAGGTAGGTAGGCACGGCCTCCGGGCCCAGGAGGGTCAGGGACTCATGAGGTTTGCCCTAAGTTTCTGAACTGCATGAGACGCGCCATACTGGGACAGTGACATCAGTATCCCCCAGCCCCCAGTGTTCCTGCTAGCAGGTGAGAGTTAGAGGGCAGAGTCAGGCAGCAGGACTCCGGGCTCTTTCCAAGTCCTGCTGTGCGAGGGCGCTTTCTTGTGTCCGGCCCAAAGAAGGAAGGAAATGCTGAGCAAACCTTCCAGGAGGGTGTTTGGGTTTAAACTGATGCTGATGGTATCCACCTTTTCTGATCACTTGATTTGCATTGATACCCCTCTCCACGAATGCAGGAACTGCCTTGTGCAGAAAGAAGAGAGTGCACGGTATCCTAAATCAATGTCATTATCCAACTGCCCCTTGCAAGGATTCCCCCTTCTCTACCATCAAGATATTCTTTTGAAACTAGGAGACCATAAACTGGTCGCCTCGGTAGGGATTTTGGCCTTTGCCACAGGCCCTTACAAATCCTGTGGGTTTCGGGTGTGTTGAGGTGTAGTTGGGGTGGGGGGATGGGATCTGCTATGGTAAGGGGCCAGAGCCTTGGTTGCTTAAAGTCAATTTTGTAACCCGAATAGAAAGGTCCGCTTGCATTTTGGATGTGTCTATCAGTTTGCGTACCTCCTTCACTTAGGTAGAAAGGATAATCACGTCTGATGAAGAACGCCACCAGGGACACTCTCTCTCTCTCTCTCTCTCTCTCTCTTCTCTCTCTCTCTCTCTCTCTCTCTCTCTCTCTCTCTCTCTCTCTCTGGGGGTAATTTTTCTTTGCTAGTGAAATGGAACTGTAATCTCTAGAAAGACTATGTTTCTTTTGTTTCTGGATTGTTTGCTAATCGATAGATAACAGTCTCTCTGTCTCTCTCTGTCTCTCTCTCTGTCTCTCTCTCTCTCTCTCGCACGCGCGCGCGCACACACACACACACACACACACACACACACACACACACACA
>JADRCC010155004.1:0-10608 GCA_019843855.1 Hylomyscus alleni
AGAGAGAGAGAGAGAGAGAGAGAGAGAGAGAGAGAGAGAGAGAGAGACCATGAACAACGGTCTCGGGTTAAACAAAGGCTTTCTCAGACAAGAAAGTTTACCTTAAAAGAAGAAAGTGTTTTAAAATAGAAAAAAGTGGTCACCGAAGGAATTGTGTCACATTAGGAATAAAGGCAGGACAACAGTGGAGAAATGTATGGGCTCATGTACTACAGTGTTGGTGCTCTTTTTGGCTATTTTTATTGTTTTTTTTTTATACTGCCTTTCTAACTTTTATTCCACTTTAATTTTTCCAACCCCACAACACTAGGTAGGAGAAAAAGAACATTAGAAGGGAAAGGGAGCATTGATCTCTTTCAGCCAACAAAATAGACTACACTTGCTCATTAGGGGCATTGGGTTCCATGGGCCAAAGTCCAATCTCGTCAGTATATCTCCAATTTCTTCTTCTTATCTATTCGTTCAGGAACACTTGACAAACTGCAACAACAGCAACAGGAGCTGCTGCCTTCTTCCTCCCCTTCCTTCCTCTTCCTTCTCCTCTTCCACCTCCTCCTCTTCCTCTTCCTCCTCTTCCTTCTCCTCCTCTTCTTCCTCCTTTTTTGTGCCTTTTGCCCCTTTTGGGACTCTGGCATCTACTTCCCCTCCAGAGTCCTCAGAATTAACCTATCTGCAGCTAGCAAAGATCATGCCCCTCCTAGAGCACAAGACAACCCAAAACAATCATAGTTAACAGCTGTGGATAAACTGAAGCACCCTCATATCCCACACCTGGTATTAAAACAAAAACATGCTCACATAACATTACTGGGTTTTCAAAGAAACCAAAACTCTCACTACACAGTACTTTTTAGATACTTAAATTGCCTCAACCTATGGAGAAGAAATATTTAAGAAATCAAGTTATAATAGAGGACAAAATAAGTAAGATGCTTACATTTAATCTGAAATGGTAAAATATCAGGACTAATCAACTCTCACAAATATATATGATGAAAACAGTTTGGACACTTGGGAGGCAGAGGCAGAAGGATCTTAAGATTGAGGCTATTTACAAGGCAAATTTAAGGTTAGATTTAGATATACAAAGAGAATGTTTCAAAAAAGAAAATGAACCAAAACACTATGTAAAAAGATAATATACTCAAGCCTTAGCGAAAAGACCCAACAAGTTTAAATAACAAGGTGTATAACAAGTGTGTAGGCTTAGTCTTACCAGAGTCTTAGAGAACAAGCCTTTGTCTTATTAGTAAGTATGGCCTGGCTGTATTCCTGCTATATATGCTTTATATTACACCAAGGAACATTCCATCTTCATCTAATTTGTTTAATTTGGACAAACGCCTTTCTTCACATTATGGAAAGGGAGTGGGGGATAGACTAGTAGGCCATGAGCTTATTTGTAAAGAAAATAAAACTTTACACTGAGCGGCAAATCTTATTTGGTTATAGTACATCATTCCTTTCATATGTTTTAAAATTTAATTTGTCAGTATTGGGGAGATTTTTACATCCACATTCAATTGTAAATGTTAGATTATAATTTTCCTTTTAGTGCCAATACCTAGCTTTGGTATTGAGCTAATGGTGGCCTTATGAATGCAGCTTTCAAATGTAATCTTTCTGTTATTTTTTGTTTGTTTTCTCTATTTTCCTTTCAGTCTAGCTAAGATGTTACAATTTTGTTGATATTTTCAAGAATAACTCAGTTTTAATGATTTAATTCCATTGATCTGTATTGATTTTCCAATTTCTTTCTGCTCTAGTCTTTATTTTAAATGCTATAACTTTAAATGCTATAAGAACACTAAGTGTTCAATACATATTCTAATTTTGAGCCTGGTTTCCCTTTGGTTCATTTTTAATGTAGTAATGACTTTTGCCTTTGATACAAACCATGCTTTTTAAAAAAATATTTTAAAGTGTTTTTATAATTTTACTTTACTCCAATCAAAATGTGCAAGATCAATAAGACAAGTGACAAAGCATATTTTGATATGTTCTGTATGTCTTCATTTGTCTCAAGATAGTTTCTAATTTATCCTCTGACTTCTCCAATCTATCTCTTTTTTAAGAAGAATATGCTATTTAATTTAGCATTTATGGGTTTTCCACATTTTTTTGCTATTGATTTCTAGTTTTATGTTACAGTGGTCAGATATGATGCTCAGCAAGATTTAGCTCTTCTTAACGTTCTTAAGATTTGCTTGGTGACCTAACACTCTGGGACGGCGCTCTATGTGAACTAGAGAGGAATGCACAATCCACTACTTGGAATTTGGAGTGTTCTGTGTACATCAATTTTGTCTAATTGGTCTGTAGCTGTTCAAGTGTCTACTGTCCTTACTGATTTTCTGTCTATTTTCTGTATCCATTGTGGAAAACTGGCTACTGAAATATCCTACTATTATGATATTACTATCTATTTTCTCCTTCTGTCAGCTGTTTTTTTTTCCAATTGCAATTTTATTATCTCAGTTGAAGTGAATTAATTGGTAGCAACAAGCTGACAGGTTGGTACAAGTTTAAAACCTAGGAACTCTGAAGACATTGTTTTGTTTTAATGACTATAAAGTACATGATATTTATATTCTTCCAATTAAAATTATTGATTTTAATGAATTTTTCATACATTTTTTCTACTTTTCTTTTATCTAAAAGAAAAAGTAGAAAGAAATATACTTTTTTTTATAAAATATATTCTCATTATAGTTTCCTTTCCCCCCAACTCCTTTGAGTTCCTATTTTCCCAGACCCTGTAAGGGTCTGCACCAGACCCTTCCTCATGATCCACACACCCAGCTACAAAGCACACACACACAAACACAGAGGGGGAGAGAGAGAGACAGACAGAGACAGACAGACAGACAGACAGACAGACAGACAGAGAAATGGAGTCATTTTGTGTAGGTCTGAGAACGAGACCAGCCCTGGAGTGTGGTTGATATGCCTAGTATGATTTCATTGAAGAAAACTGTTGTTTTTTTCTCCCTCTCTCAGAAGCTATTGACTGTAACTAGCTTCTTGGTTAAGGGTGGAGCTTTCTGCCTTTTTCCCATTCTCTGTTCTAGGATTTTGTCTGACTTGGACTTATGCAGGCCTTGTGCACGCTGTCAGTCTTTAGGTGTTCATATGTGTATCTGGAAGACACTATTTCTTTGGAGTCTTCTCCCACCTCTGCCCCTAACAAGTTTTCCACCTCCTCTTCTGCATAGATCTCGGAGCCTTTAGAGGCCATTGACATCCCATTCAGGGGAGAGGGCTCCAAAGTCTCTCACTCTGCACATTGTACTGTTGTGGGTCTCTGTTAATTCCCATCTACTTCAAGAAAAGCTTCTCTGATGAGGTCTAAGTGATGTACTGAACAGTATGATATAGGACTATGTCATTAGAAGTCATTTTATTGCTACGTTCCTTTAGTAAAACAATAGTTGTATGTCCCTTAGGTTCATGACCTATCTAGTCTCAGGGTCTCAGCTTCATTAACAACGTTAGGTATGGGTTTATGTTAATTATTCATTCATATATTTAGGTACTTTGCAACTAGGTGAATACATTTTTTGTAATTGTTACATATTCCCAGTTAGTTGACGATCGATGATCCTTCATTATATAATGTCTATCTTGTGCAAAAGATTTACTGAAATTATATTTTATCTGGTATGATAAAACAGCAACCTGTATGAAGTTTTGTTTTGTTTTATTATCTTATTTTCAGTCTCCCTCCATATATAATTAAAATGTTTAAAGTGGGTGTCTTATAAACATCATATAGGTGGATCTTGGAGATTTATTTATCCATTTAGTCACTGCATGACTTTTGATTGAACAGTTTAATCCATTTACAAGTAAATGTTAGTATGAAAGCATATACTATCACAATCTATTTGTCTCCTCTTGGTGTTATAGTTAGTTATGTTGGCCATCTTTACTTCTCTGATGATTTTTATTTTTGTTAATTTTATAGGGATGCAATTTGAATTATTATATTTTGTACATCTTTTATTGGTACTTTGTGGTTACCATGGAGATTACATAAAACAGCATATAGTCATGCCGTCCTATTTTAACTGATGACAATTTTTCAATCACACACAAAACCTCTACTATTTTACATCTTTCCTCCCCTACTTTAGACTATCAATGCTATAAATTATATCTTTTAACTTACATATCCATTAGCATAGTTCATAGTTGTAGTTATTTTCTTTGCTTTTATGTTTTAAATTATATACCTGAATTAAGTTATCTATGTACAAAATTATAGTATTATAGCTTTCTACATTTGTCTATATATATTTAACTCTACTATAAAACTTGATGTTTTTATGCACTTTTATGTTTCTATCTAGTATTTTTTCATTCCAACTTGTAGGACATCCCAGATTTGTTTGGCAGGTCTAGTAGTTATGTACTCTCTGAGCTTTTTTTTTTTTCTCCCCTTATCTGAGTAAGTTTTCATTTTTTTCTCTATTTTTGAAGGAGAGTTTTGTTGACTACATATACTTGGTTAGCATGCTTTTCTTTCCATAGGATGAAGATAGCATCCCACTCTCCTCTGTCCTGTAATGTTTCTCCTAAGAAAACTGTGGATGACTCTATGAGTGGTTCCATGTTTACAAGAAGTTGTTTTTCTCTTGCTGCTGTTAAGAGTCTTTGGTTTTGTTACTTAAAAGATTGATTATTAAATGTCATGGGCCTATCTTGAATGAATAAGATAGAAGTCCTTTTAAATTGATGCTTTTCGAGAATCATTTCATTGCTCAGATTTGATGATGTTTTGGTTATTATCTCTTCAAACAAGTTCTCTGCCTATCTATTTCTTTTGTTCTGGAACTCTTATATGTGTTTATCTCCCTGAGAATATTCCAAAAATCTCTTATAAATGCTTATTCTTTCCTTTTTTTCTAGCCTGCTAACATTTAATGACCAGTCCTCAATTCTGTTCATTCTAAGGAAGTTTTATACTCAATTACTATGTTTTTTCATTTCTAAAATACATTTTTTTCTTTCTCAAAGAAAGTTTAATTATTTATTTCCAATTTTGAAAATTGTACACATGTATGCAATGCATAGGTTTTGTTTTAGTTTCATACATATCCGATGTATTTTGGTCAAAATCACTCCCCACCACTCTCTTGCGTCCCACTCCTTTTCCTGTGCAATGCCTTCTTCCTACAGACTAGTCACACTCCTACATTATGTCTTTATTTGGTGACCCTCTGAGTAGTTTAAGTAGGGTTGCTTGCAGAGCATGTTTTTGGAGTTTTTACAAGTGGCTATGCCACTGAGGAAAATGGCTGCCTTCTCTCTCCCCCATCAACCTGTTAACTGACAAGCCCTCATGAGCTCCACTCCTATTGTCTTAGTCAGGGTTTCTATTCCTGCACAAACATCATGGCCAAGAAGCAAATTGGAGAGGAAAGAGTTTATTTAGCTTACTTCCACATGGTTGTTGATCACCAGAGGAAGTCAGGACTGGAAGTCAAGCAGGTCAGGAAGCAGGAGCTGATGCAGAGGCCATGGAGAGATGTTTCTTGCTGGCTTGCTTCCCCTGGCTTGCTCAGCCTGCTGCTTATAGAACCCAAGACTTCCATCCCAGGGATGGCACCACCCACAAGGGGCCCTCCCCGCTTGATCACTAATTGAGAAAATGCCCCACAGCTGGATCTCATGGAGGCACTTCCCCAACTGAAACTCCCTTCTCTGTAATAACTCCAGCCTGTGTCAAGTTGGCACACCAAACCAGCCAAGACACCTATCTACCTTGGAGTGTTGGTAGGCTCAATCTTGTGCCAGCCTCTTGCAGGTAATCACAGCTTCTATGAGGTTGAGATTGCACTGGTATCATACACAGAAGTCAGTGTTTCACAGCACTCTCTCCATGCTCTGTCTCTTAAATTTTTTCCACACAATCTTCCTTGGAGAAGGTGATATAAATGTAACCTTTCTAGATAAACACTCAATATTCACATTTTCTTAATATTTTGATAAACTGTAAGACTCTGGATTAACTAATGGCTACCCACTGCAAAAAGAAGTTTCTTTGACCAAGGCTAAGAGTTACACTTATTTGTGGTTATAAATATAAATATTTATAAGGTCTTTTACAACCTGTCCATTTAGCCACTTAACTGTAGTAGATTCACTTCCCATAATCTGTGACTTCTCCAGCCATGCACTTTTGACTAGGACTGTAGTATCGGACATTAAGTATCTCTTATAGAACAGGCCTGAACTCAAAGCAGAAAGTTGCTGGTCGTTCCTATAACAGTCATGCTCTTCTTGCATTGGTGTTCATATTTTGCCTGGCAGATGAGTATTGTCACATGCAGCACCCACAGCTAGATGAAAATGTTTATGACTTTTCTCCTCAATAGCCTGTATAGCACTTTCCACCTCGGTGATTGCACAATGAACAATAGTCAGCCATGTTTCTGGTTCAATTCCAGCTAGATTTCTTTGTGTCCTGCAGCCGAAGTGTATGACATCTTCATCAATACAATCTTACCATCAAACTTAGCTTCTTTCTCTTTGTTAATGGTTTCATTCTGTCCATATATTTTTTCTGATATCATTTGATTGTATAAATTTTTATATAGTGGATTGAGTTACCTGACACAATATTTTGACATAATTAACAAGTCTCCCATTCTTTGAGAGAATTCCTATGGATTTCTTTTGTTTCTTTGATTGGGCCACATTTTATCATTTCTTCTTGTGAGTTTGTGTGTGTGTGTGTGTGTGTGTGTGTGTGTGTGTGTGATTTGTGTATTGAGAGAAGAAGAAGAAGAAGAAGAAGAAGAAGAAGAAGAAGAAGAAGAAGAAGAAGAAGAAGAAGAAGAAGAAGAAGAAGAAGAAGTGGCAGCTATTTCTGCTAGTCCTTAGGAAAACATTTGCCAATCATTTCTTGTCCTCTTGAGACTTTTATGTGAATGAATAATCTCTGGACAGCTACATACAACTTCCTACAGACAGTTTACCAGTTTCCTTTTCAGGATCTTGTAATCTCTTATTCTCCTTGGTATTCATTCATATTATTTCAGGTTGTCTTGGGCCACTGACCATTGAGTTTTCCTTTGGTCTCTGCGGCATCATATTTGATATATGCTTCCATCTGATCAGTATTCTGCTTCAAGGGGAAAAAACCTCATCAGCTCCTAAGAAACTTATTGAAAATTGAGAATGTTGGATGTTTTTTTCCACTCCTCTTTCTGCTCAGAAGTCACTATCTGGGTACCTCTTCCTGAATCCTGGAGCTGTACTAACTTTTGGTTAACACATCTCCTTAAGCCACCAGACTGTATTTTATTCTTTTTTTCTTTTTTTTTTTAAGACATGGTTTCTCTGTATAGCCCTGACTGTCCTGGACCTCACTCTGTAGACCAGGCTGGCCTCGAACTCAGAAATCTGCCTGCCTCTGCCTCCCAAGTGCTGGGATTAAAGGCGTGTGCCACTACTGCCTGGCTATTTTATTCTTAAAAACCTTCAGGCACTCAACTATATAATTTCCCTGTCAATATTATGAGGTGATTAGATAGAAATCTTTTCTTTGGTCAAATCTCATGAATCAGAACGTTTTATATATAGCCTACTGTCTCTCTTCAAAGAAAAGCCACACATATATGCTTTCTCCCAGTGACGTTGAGCTGTACTGGATTGGAAGAGGGTCTGACGCAATACTGTGAGATCATTCTTTTGCCATTTAGTTGCCAGTGTTCTTGGCTTTGAATTTTTCAAAGACATTGTAATTTCTACTAATTTTTTGGAAAGCTGGGAATGTAGTTCAGTCTATCTAGTGCTAGCTACATGACCAAAGCCATTGGTTGAACCCCAATGAGCACATAAGTGGTACATGGTGCTAAATACATGACTACAGTTTAGTGCCTTGAGAAAAACAGACATTTTCATACTCATCATTCTGTGGATCATTTGGTTACTTCTCTGATCTGAGCTGGATTAGCTAGAGATCGTGGTCCATGATGGTTTTATTAACTTGTCTGGAGACTCACTAAAATATCTGGGGTGGTTGTATGAGTAGCACTCATAGTCCTTCATTATCTAAAAAGATGGGGTCTGGATTCTGAACATACTAGTAAATGAGTTCCCAGTAGCTTAATAATGAAGCTCCAGTGCATAGTACTTTTCAAATGTCTTTTAGATTTATTTATTTATTTTATTTTATGTATATGAGTGCTTTGCCGATATGTGAAGACATGCATCATGTGCATGCTTGGTGGAGTCAGAGATGCTTGTAAACCATCCTCTGGATGTTTGGAATCGAAACTTGGTCCTTTGCAAGAGCAACAACTGCTCTCAACCACTGAGCCATCTCTCCAGCCTCCACTTTTCAAATGTCTAATTGAAGTCCTGTTTAGCAAGGCCAAGTCGAAATTCACAGGGTTGAAAAATAGGTTCCACCTTTTGATGGGTGGAGCCATAAAGATTTTATGAACATTTTTGCAATCTATTGAAAACCTCTAACTAATAGCCTGTTTATTATGAACAGTATTTCTTTCCATGAAACATTGATATAGCCAAATTATTGGATAATCCCCTGAACTTTGTTTTATTTGATTGATATTGATCACCCCCACATAAATTAGACTGCAGTGGCATTTCTGGCTCGAAATACAAAACTAATCACTTTGCTTTTCAACTTATTTTTGCCTGGAGAAGATTTAGACTCACAAGTCATTGAAAACTGTAAATAGCATTTACATGTGTTTGGGGCTTGTCACTTGATTTTGTAACGCTGGTATTTCTGGCCATCTTCTTGCCACTAAGATGAAAACTTGAAATCTCAACAACCAAAAGAAGATAATAAGAAACTGTCTGTTTCAAAGAAGCACAATAGCTGCCCTCCACTGCAGTGGTGGTGAAAAGCAGCCAAACAAGGAACTACTAAAGGAAATGGAGTAGCACCAGCTGTGACAAAACAACATAGAAACCACTGAAAATTCTTGCAGCACAATGATACTCCACCTCACATGGGAAGCAAGGACTTACAGGAGGTATATTGATGTGAGGAACGTATCCTAGGGGCGTTAGGAAACTATGAACAATACCAGTTGGCTCACTATGGCCCTGAACTGTGACTGAATGTGTGAGTAGCTCATTTTCTCCAGTTCAGGATGCAACTGTTCAGGGACTGAGACATCACGAGGCTGTGTTACACTGGGATTTCTATTTGTGTGAATATGTAACAATAATAATAACTGGGGTTTGCTAAATAATTATTACTTTCTAGGCACTTTTCCAGGTGCCTTCCCAAGATGAACTCATTTAATCTTTGTACTACCCCTTGGAGATAAGGTGACTATTAAAAGCCAAGGAAACTGAGGCATGAGAACTTAATTAATTTGCTCCATATTTATACAGCTTAAAAAGAGCATATTAGATATTTGAACCAAGACAGTCTGTATTAAAAGCCTGTCCCTTACACATTACACCATTAATATATATATTAAGAGAGAGAGATTCTATAAATATTCACACAGAAAGATAACTCATTTCTAGATTGTAAGATTACATGTGATTTTATCTTCCTTTATTTATTTAGTTTCACTTTAATAATGTTTCTATAATGTATAATGCTACTTTGATAATCCTAATAAAGAGTTTTACATCTCCTATCATTAAGTGTTTCTTTCCACATTGGGCCTTACCTTGAAAAACAGTGTTCAACAGTATCTCAGGCAGTGAAGCGACGTCATCAGTGACACACTCTTCCCTCCCTTCTGCTCTTCCAAGCTCTGAATGCTAGAATTTGCCCTCATGCTTGTAAATTCAGTGCTGATTGTGCCTGCCACTATCCAAGGCTTACAACCTTACTTAAGGACAAGAAGAAGGGACAGTGACTAAAGAAACATGAAAAGCATTGGATAGCCATGTGTCTTTTAACAAAGCAGCCACCAAAAAGACTCCCTGTTTATACTATTGGTCTGTTCCAGCTACAAATCAACATGAAAATGAGTGTGTGGTTTCCAGTGCATATAGTCAGATAAAGCATGAGGAGAAGCAGTGGGAGTGACTGTTGTGTTGGCCAATATTAGGGTTTGGTACATACCTTGACAGTAGAAAACATATTCTCTATCCTAGAGAGATTCAACAGATGGCTTATAGGAGATAGCAGCCAACACTCTAGTCAGGTATTCCAAAGATCCTGGTTCAAGTTCTGTCTCTGACACTAACTAGCTTTCAGATAATGGAGATACAACATACTTCTTCGCCCTAGGGCCAAGGTATTTGTTTCTTTTTAAAATGGAAGTTGCTTACTGAGGTAACTATCATCCCAATAGCTTATACCACAAACCAATAAGCCTTGCAAATATTTATACTTTACGAAAGTCTGCAATAAATGACATGCATGGAAGAGCCCCCCCCCCAAAAAAAAACCCACCTGTAATGGAAAGGAAATGGGACACTCAGATTGGACAAAAGGACGTTGCATGAATATGAAAACAAAAAAAGGTAAGTTATTGGAATCCCAGCAAACTTGAATATGAAGCATGTTTCTCAAAAATAATGTCAATATCAACATTTGGAATTCTTGAGGGTGATAATTCTGCCAGAGAATACAAGATATCACAGAAATGGGAATTAGTA
>JADRCC010155005.1:0-14150 GCA_019843855.1 Hylomyscus alleni
AAATAGGCCAGATAAAAATTGTACTTCTTTCTTAGTGGTGGGAGGGGACTAGTACAACAATTTATCCTTCATCTTAAAAGGAATATCTCTGCATGCCCCACAGCATTGGGCTTCTAAGAATATCTCTGAGGTAGAAGGTCCTTCAATTTTAGTTGGATTAATTTCCCATCTTCTGATGCATGTTTGCATTATCAATGAGTTCAAAGTGGTTGCTATCACCTGTTCTCCTAGTTCAATGAACATAATATCATCAATATAGCACACCAATGTGATATTTTGTAGAAGAGACAGATGATCAGTATCCCTTCTGATGTTATGACACAGGGATGGAGAGTTAATATATTCTTGTGGTAAACTGCAAAGGTATACTGCTGGCTCTGCCAACTGAAAAGCAAATTGCTTCTGGTGATTCTTATGAACAGGTACTGATACAAGGCATCTGCTAGATCAGAAACTGTGTATTGTATACCAGGTGATATGCTCATTTGCCCAAGGACACAAGATTTAGTATAGTGGCTGCAATCAGAGTCACTACCTGATTGGGTTTTTGGTACTCAGCTGTCATTCTGCACCATCCATCTGTCTTCCAGATCTCTGGCCAGATAGGAGAGTTAAAGGGAGATGTGGTGAGAACCACCACCCCTGCATATTTCAAGTCCCTGATGGGTGCACTAAATTCTGTAGTTCCTCCAATACCAGTTTTCATTCATTATTTTCCTTGGCTTCCATTTAGCCTTTTCAATCGTAATAACTCTTACTCCACAGGTCAGGAGACCAATGTGAGGCAAGGTGATCACAATTATTGTAACGAGAACATTCTACATAGATCTATCCCAATTACACATTCTGGGACTGAGGAAATAAACGCAGGATAAAATAGGGGACTGATTAGACCTACTGTGAATCAGACTTCAGCCAAAAACCCATAATAACCTGGCCTCCATAAGGCCCTACTTTAAATGAAGGGCCACAGTGCTTCTTGGGATCTCCCAAAAGCAGTGTTAATTTAGAATCAACATAATAGACCCTGGAAAGTCTGATTGTTTCATTTCCCCCAGTGTACAGTTACCCTTGTAAAAGGCTGTGGTCCTTCCAGGGAAGGACTAAGGAAAGGCTAACAGTAAAACTTTTACATATTTTTTTCTTTTTCTTTTTGTTTGTTCATTCATTGTATTGAAAATAGCCATCTGTCATACAAAACACCCAAAGACAATTTCCCTTCCCTCCACTCCTCCTAGCTCTCTCTCTCTCTCTCTCTCTCTCTCTCTCTCTCTCTCTCTCTCTCTCTCTCTCTCACACACACACACACACACACACACACACACACACACACACAAAAACACTCCTTTTTTCCCCTAGATCCACTCCTCCTCTCTTTCCTCTTCAGAAAGCAGGCCTCCAAGAGACAACAATCAAAGAGGACAAAACAAGACACAATATGGCAAGGCAAAACCCTCCCATCAAGGCTGGACAAAGCAACCTAATAAAAGAGAAAGGCCTTAAGAGCAGGCTAAAGATTTGGAAATGTACCCACTCCTCCTGTTAGGAGTCTCATAAAAACACCAAGCTAACAGCCACAACATATGCACCGACCACGTTGTGTAGACTTATGCAGGCCTCCGCTAATTACTTCAGTCTCTGTAAGCCCATATGAGCCTTGCTTAATTGATTCAGTGGGTCATGCTCTCCAGGGGTCCTCCATTTTCTCTGACTCCTGTAGTCTTTCCTCCCACTCTTCCATGGGGTTCCCAGATTTCTGAGGGGACGAACCCAATGGAGACCTCCATTTTAGAGTCTCTCTCTGCAAAATCTCTAGCTCTGAGTCTCTGCATTTCACCCCTACCTGATGCCACAGGAAACCTCTCTAATGATGACTGGACAAGACACCAGTCTAAAAGTATAGGAGTTTATCATTAGGAAATATTTCATTGATTATTTTTCCAGTCGTGTTTGGTCTCTGAGCTATCCAGTCTCTGATTCATAGCCACCCGGGCAGTATAGGTAGGGGATGGTCTCTCTTTCATAGTATGGTCCTCAAGTTAAAGCAAACATCAGTGAGCCACTCCCAGAAGTTTTGTGCCACCATTGCCGCAGCACATCTTACTGGCAAGATAGACGATAGGGGGAGGGGTTTTGAGGGTTGGTTTCTAGATTTCTCTCTTGGCAGCCTGTAGAGTACCTTCCAGCACCTACGAGACTAGGATGAAGGATTGAAGATTCCATGCCCAGACCAGCTTGACCTATATTCAATGAGCGGTATAGAAGTTGTCCTTGGCACTGGGGCCCTGATACCAGTTTTCAAAGAGCAACCTTCTGCCCTAGCATCACCCTGGGTTACATCTGGTTGACAAGTTCCCGAAGCTGTGCCTTTTATTAAGGTCCCTCCTCAAGGGAACCTGGATGTCCTTTCATTCAAGAATTTCTGGGTCTGCAAACTAGCTCAAGTCTGAAGATTGATTCATAGGACAGGATTCCCTTTTGCCATGATCCAAAGGAGCCCTTTTTCATTTGCTTGGGAGTTTTCCCATGTATACAGCTCAAACGCAAATTCGGTAGACTTCTTATCTATTTCATGTTTGGAAACACCATGATTGATTAGATAGTACCATGCCACCATAAAATTCATTTTGCCTGTGCTAATTATTATGTGATGGGCCATTCCAGACATTACTTTGTCTGTGTCCATTAGAATAATTTTGATCACCTGGTCTTGCTGACACCTGGTCTCTGCTATCTCAGGAGCCAATTAAATCAATTGCATTTAGTTTATCCAGCTAAGCAACAGCATCTTCAACCCTAAGGTATGGCACAAGAAAAGAGGCCACAACAAATCTCTTCAAATATGCTGGTGCCCCTCTCACCATCTTGTGTCTTATAGGATTCCTGAAGGGCATGTCTTCTAGATCTTCCCATTGTGGAAAATTAGATTCGAAAAAGAGTACACACTCTAGAACAGTCTCCTGAGCTTTAAAAATCCATTCAACAACACTAACCAAAGTGATATCAGGTATCTCCAACTCCTTTTCAGTAGGCCATCTTTTGACAAATGTTTCAGTCAATCAATCAATCAAATTTTGACACCTTTTCTTAATTGTACAAGCTTCCACATTAAACCTAGAATCTCCACCCAGACAGCCCATATTAACAAACTCAGCCTAATCCAGTTTTATGTTCCTTCCACAATTATTCGACACTCTTAAAATCTGTTCCCACACATATTCCCCAGACTTCTGCCTGAATGAATTAGTAAACTTGTCAGTTTTATCACTATACTCATTGTTGTCCTTCCTTGTATTCTGAGATGCTGAAAATTGGTTGATTTTTATCACAGGGCTAATTCCTATTCTCTGTCAGTTTAATCAGAGAGGCTAGGAGCAATCCAGCATGACTACTTTATTTTTCACAAACTGCCAAAGTTTTATATACCCAGCCAAAAATAGATAGATAGATAGATAGATAGATAGATAGATAGATAGATAGATAGATAGATAGATAGAAATCCGTTGCTACCCACAATCAGTGAGTCAGGATAACCAAGTTCATTAATCCCCTCTTGGTTTTTTTGTTTGTAATATAGTTCACACCATGGGCTTCCAGGATTCTCTGAGCTCTTAGGAGAGGCTTCAGGAATTGGAAAAGCTGTTGTAACTCGAGGTGTTGACGAATTAGAAAGCTTATTCACAAACTTAACCATTCATTGTTTTTTGTTTGTCTGTTTGTTTTTGTTGTTTATTTGTTTTCTTGGTTAGTCTGGTTTGGTTTTTCAAGACAGGGTTTTTCTGTATAGCCCTGGCTGCCCTGGACTCACTCTGTAGACCAAGTTGGCCTCGAACTCAGAAATCCACCTGCCTCTGCCTACTAAGTGCTGGGATTAAAGGCATGCACCACCACTGCCCAGCACCATTCATTGTTATACTTCTAGTACTCTAAAACCATTTTAGAACCAAACTCTGTGTTCATCAGGGTATCTTAGAGTAACAGAACTTACAGAATGTATATAGAGCAATAGATAAATAGATGATAGATTATGTTATTATATCATATATTATATGTCTATAGATTATGTTATACATTATGTCTCATATATTATATATATATAGGTTATGCTATATATTATATGTCTAATACATTATATAGAGAGAATATATATTCTAGTTTGTAGAACAGTAACATGAATTCAAATGTTAGTTTCTAAAGGAGTGATAGATAGATAGATAGATAGATAGATAGATAGATTATATACGATATATAAGTTTGCTAATTCATTCAGGCAGTAGTCTGGGGAATATGTGTGGGAACAGATTTTAAGAGTGTCGAATAATTGTGGAAGGAACATAAAACTGGATCAGGCTGAGTTTGTTGATATGGGTTGTCTGCGTGGAGATTCTAGGTTTAATGTGGAAGCTTGTACAATTAAGAAAATGTGTCAAAATTTGATGATTGGTTGAAACATCTATATATCCATATAGATAAAGATATATATATGAAGAGAATGTCAAACAGAAGCTGAAATTAAAACAAATATTCCCAAATATCAAATCTCCCTGAGTTCATACTCACTTGGGAGATATAAACGATAAATCCAAACATGCAAACATGCTAACCAGTGGCTCTTCTCAGGCAGGGTGAGAACGGGCTGCATTTATTTACTTTCCTAAGGAATACTAGAAAATCCAGACCCTGTGAGGCTTTGTGACTTTGTTTCTGACTAGACCTGCTTTCTCGTAGATATAACTGATCTTTCCAACAGGTCTGAACTTTGCTGAAGCATGTTTAACCTGCCCCACAGTGCAGAATAAGAACAAGCCAGAGAACAGGAGAGAACAAGGAGTGAGAAAGGAAATGACAGCAGTCCTGGAACATATTGATATGATTTGAAGACATTCCCCCATCTAGATTTATAGTTGACTAAACTTTTAAAATAAATCTACTTTCAGTTAACATTTTAATTTGAGTAGTTTCAAAAATCTAATAAATTCAGTCAATGATACTCTTATAAATTATTTCAAAGGAAGTCATTTTATGCCAAAAATTAAATTATGCATTACACACATAATTGCATATGAATAAAAATCTGCCTTAATTTTTTCCTTCCCAGTAATACACATTTAATTCATAGTGAATCTGAGGACCATAATGGGCACAGAGTGAATCTGAGGGATCAACTCAATAAAAGATGTATAATTTAATCACCTTTTAAATTTTTGAGTTACTGTACCGTTCACTGTGGACTTTTCACATATTTATGTCATTACGCTTTTTTCTTTTATCCCAGTTCCCTCTGCTGTCACCTTTGTCTCCCTCCAGCTGACCTGCTTCTTCCTGCCAGGAACATCATGTCTACCCTAGTCACATATATTCATACCTCTCACTTCTCTTTCCTTTAAGGTCCTTCCCTACCTCACACACACAGTCACGTACACACAATCACACACATCATACACCAAAACTCAAATCCACACACTCACATATACAATACACATTCAAACACTCACACACATTTACACAAATATATACATACACCCACACTGACTTAGTACACACACATTTACACACACACACTAAAGCATACACACACGCAAACCTACACACAAATACTCTTAACACTCACACATGCATACTCTCTCTCTCACACACATATACTCAATGATATTCACACATACCCACACTCACAATACATACAGACTTACTTGTACACTCATACACACTATACACACACACACACACACACACACACACACACACACATCTGCTTTTTCACTTAACAGAATGATCTCCAAGGTGCATCTTTTTCCCTCACCTTGACATGGTTTCATATTTATTATTCATAGTATATGGATAATATACGGCACTAATATTGTTTAAACCAAATGTTTTATGATGTGTCAGATCCTTAAAGCTGCTTTCTTCTTCTCTACCCTCAGGTCTTGGCTGGAGAAAGCATGCCCAGCCTGACATGAATTAGCTTAACGAATCTCTTTCTTAGGAATCACTCGACTAAAATATAAAGGAGGGCTAGAAATGCAAACCAAAGGGGCTGGGGAAGTAGCTGAGAGGTTAAGAGGGCTTGTTCTACAATAATGACCACCTGAGTTCCAATCTCCAGTACCTACAGGAACAACCAAAAATGTTCATAGCTGGGGGTGGTTATAGTACAGCACCACGGGGGGGGGGGGGCACCCTGTCAGAGCTCACCTGGGCGGCCAGCCTAGCCTAACCAATCAGCTTCAGGCTCAGTGAGCACCTTCCCCAAGGCAACATGCAAGGCAGTGGATGAGGTCCTGCCCTAGCCTCCTTATGCAAGCACAGTGGCCCATGAAACCATATACTCACATACAGGCACCGTAAACATGAACAAACGCATGCACCCTATACATAACAGGCCAACCAAGAGGAAATGAGCCAAATGATATAACCGAAAAGATGAAAACAAATTTTAGACATGAGATTTATTGGAGAATTTTTTTTCTTTTTAATGAACAAAGAAAAACAACAATAACAAACCCCCATTGCTTCCCCCCTCCCCATGCCTGCCACCCCACCCTCTCCCTTATCGGCCCTGTCATTTCCCTACACTGGGACACAGAACCTTCACAGGGCCAAGGGTCTCTCCTCCCATTAATGATCGACTTTGCAATCTGGAGAGTTTTTTTTTTTTTTTAACGGAGAAATCTCTAGAATTTTCTCCATTAAAAATAATTGCAAAAGTGTATTGTTAATATAAAATGAATAAGACTTTCCTCAGAAGGCAGGAATTCTATATTCTTTATTCTAAGGCAAACTAAAAAGGATTGTTTTTCAACTTCTGAATCCATTTGTAGGTATTTACTGTGCATAATAGAAACTAAACAGTTTCATGTAATAATGAGACAGCTCTGATGGGTGGATTCTGTTCAACTTAGAAATGACACATAAAAAAGAATTGTATATAATATTTGTTTATTTGGATAATCAATATTTTCCAAACATATACATTGTTACAGAATATTTGCAAAGTCTAAAAACGTTTAGGACTACAGTTATTTGTTCTGAAAGAAAATCAGTCTCCTAAAGTTTGCAAGAATTACTGGTTTTGTAAATTAGCAAAGAGAGATTAGTGAGTTGTTGTCTCCTAAAATTGCCCAGCTGCCTCTAATTTGGGAAAGATAAATGCAGGTTAGGAAGACCACTGGAGACCGACAAACAAGCATTAGCAGGAAGCCAAGCTGAGGGGGAGGAGAGACCATTTGTAGGAGAAAAAAAATTCTTGAGAAGCTGAGGAAGTTTGTGCTGAAGAATTGCCATAGAGTACTCATAAAAACCACTTTAATATGAGTAACTGTTCTAACTGCATAGGCTGAACAGCTGCTCATAGCTGGTACACGTGAAAGCTACGTGGAAGCTACGTAGGATGGGCAGCTGCTCATACTTGGTACACCTGGAAACTGTATAGGGTGGGCAGCTGCTCCTAGCTGGTACACTTGGAAACTCCATGCATGGGCAGCTGCTCACAGCTGTTTCACAGCTGTTATATCTGGAAACTTCACCTCTACAGAACATGGTGCTATATCTTTTCAGTAGCTTTTGTAGATATTGAAAGGAAGTAGTAAGGACAAGGGAGAACACTTGGGGGAAACAAAACAGGACACAGGGGTTTGGTCATGGCATTAGCCTACAGTGTCAGCTCTGTAGGAATCTTAGAACAATCAATGTTGCCATGTGCATGTCAGAATTGTATTTTAAGTCTGCTTTGTACAAGAGAGTACAGGCTGGAAGCCCAAATTCAGCCTTTGTTTCATAAACATCATAGAACAGCTGTCTTCATGGTGCCATGGACAGTGATTCTGTCGCTGCTACAAACTGTTCACATCTGAAAGGCTTGCTCCATGGCTGATATTACGTGTTTTCATTTCCTGACTACAAGAATGCATAACATTTGTAAAAATTTTTCCTTTTGAATCATTGAGACTAAAACTTGAATATCCACATATAATGCTGGCATTATATTATTTCAGTATTTTATTTATATGCATATAACAAATTACTTTCTGTCTCTTCAGTGAATCACATTTAAGTTGGTAAAAATATTGCCAAAGTTTGCTCTAAGCCAAGATCATTCTATACACTATTTCCTTGGCTGAACTCTTTCTACCACTTCCTTCTAAAACAGTAACATACTTGAATGCATGTTACTGTTCTGTAGACTGTAAAATTTTGAAGCCTAAAATGATGCTTTAACATGCCTGTGATAGACTTCCTCTATATACTTCTCTTGGAACCAATAAAGCAACCTATTGTGTTGCCCTGACAGGACCCCATAGCAAACCATGTAGGCTATCATTTTGCTTTTCCATGAACCTTGACTTATAAAATGATAAGAATAAAATAAGCTCTAACACAAATGAGTGAAAATATGTTCTTTTACAACTAGATATCGGGAAGTCTCGGCCTGTTAAAAACAGTTTCTATCATAACCCAAAACTTTAACCTGATCTAAGAAAACAGTTACTTATACTATTGGCAGATAAGAAAATCAGTGCATATTAAGTATTTCATGAATACAAATTTCTACCCAAACTATAATGGAAAAGATTTAATGAAGTCAGCCAGTAGATAGCATGCTACATTCCATGGGAAATAGTTATCTTCATGTGGGTTACTACTGTCCTGTGTTGGAGATAATCATGCAGTGTGGTGGAAGCAAAGTCAATCTTGATGAAGAAAAATTCAAATTCTATGTTTAAAGCCCATTTAAAGCTCTATCTGTATTAGCAGATCGACTTTACAATTAGCCCATAGAACATGCATCAGAGAAGCTAGTGAAAGACATTGCCTTATATCACAGGACAGCTTCCCCTTCAATGAATGGCTCCTTAAATATATTTACATAGGGCATGTTTATCCTCTGCTCCTGAACTCCTTACCCCAAAATTTCTGGCATTCATTTTACACTTGTTGCTAGTTAGTCACCTGTCAGTCACTGCTACAGATACCTATGGATCTTCACTAAAAACCATTTTCCATTCCACAAAATATAGGAACCAGATGTGAAGACTGGCATTCTGTCTCATGAAAGAATGTTCCTTAAGTCCTTTTCTCTGTCTTCCATGCTCCTCTCATGAGAGATGAAGATAAAACCCAGCATGTATACAGACTCAACCCTAACCCAGACCTCTGCTGACAGGGAATGTCCATCTTCGGCAAAACAGTCCATTTTCAAAATTCATTAAGGGGATATAGGAAACCACAACTACAAGTTGTGAAATAAAAAATGAGAAAGAAGAAAAGTATGTCATGAGACTCTAAACGACCACTTACTTTATGCAATTTACCTATAACTTTCAGTACTAACAAGGCATTATCTACATCTATAGCTATAGCTATAGCTATATTATCTAAAATATCATGTCTGTCCATCTATCTATCTATCTATCTATAATCTTCTTGCCAATAAACAGTATTCAGATTACATGGAATGATATTATGCATAGTTAGCATTACGATTAGATAATCTGACAACATATGGTCTATTATTGGCATTATGAGCAGTGTAGTCACTACAAGAATTGTGAGTGACTAGGGATTCAGTTTCTATCATGACCCAAAAGATGGCCAAAGAAATAAAGATGATTGTTGGCAGCAGAGAGCAAGGGCTTACTCCTGTACTCTGGAAGCCTGTTGTACTCAAGAAGAAGTTGTCAGAAGTTCCACTTAGCATCTCTCTTTTCTACATACATGGCCAATACTGTTTCATCTACTCAGTCATGTGTCCCAAGTGGAAAGATAGCTTGTATGGCTACAACGCTTTTTCCTTGCTGGCGTGCCAGTCTTATCTGAGTATGGTGGTGCATGGTGGCACATTCCTATTTGATGTATATGATGTCCTATTTCCACCAACTACTTCAATTTTTCTTTGTCCTCAGTCATTCACCACAGTCAAAATTTGTTACCTGATAGTAGAAATAAAAATCTTTATTTCTGAAGAGTTTGGTTCCCAACGATCTTGCTTTCTTAGATTGCTGTAGTTTTCCATTGACCTTTGCTTTGGTAGAAAAAGTATTACTCTGCATCATATACCTCATTGTGAAGCATCTACATGATTTCTACCTAGAAAATGGCTTTAATCACCCCAGCATTTGTGCTGAGCTCTTGAACTCTCGTGAGATTTATCTCCCGCATCCAGATTACTAAAATTTGAAGGGCACTTGTTGTGTCAGGATTACTAAAGTCAGTACAACACACAATGTAATGAATCAACATAGTATTCTATGGGATATAAAACCAATTAAGATCCTTCTGTTTTATCAGAAGAGATGGGAAAGTTGAAAGAGATCTGAGGAAATGTAATGAAAACTGACTTCTCTCTCTGCCTCATGAAGATTCAATGTTTGTGATGCATTCTTTCTATTGGAAATTGATAGCATTCACTATCTGAAGATATACGTCAAGTAGTGAAGAGATTGTAGACATGTTTTAATAAAGATGCTTATCTGTAAGGATAACTGGAGTTGGTACCACAATCTGATTGCCCCAATAATACTCTAAATTTCCTTTGAGACCTGAATAGGATTCGTATCAACCTAAAGCATAGCTAGATGAGAATATGGTGGGAATCATCACCTATCCTGTCTCTGATGATGTCTTAGAATTTCTATTTCTGCACAAACATCAAGAAGCAAGTTGGGGAGGAAAGGATTTATTCAACTTACACTTCTACATTGCTGTTCATCACCAAAGGAAGTCAGACTGGAACTCAAGCAGGTCACGAAACAGGAACTGATGCAGAGGCCATAGAGGGATGTTCCTTACTGGCTTGCTTCTGCTGGCTTGCTCAGCTTGCTTGTTTTTTTATAGAACCCAAGACCACCAGCCCAGGGGTGGCACCACCCCACAGTAGGCCCTCCCCACCATTGATCACTAATTGAGAAAATGCCCTACAGCTGGATCTCACAAAGGTGTTTCCTCAAGGGAGGCTCCTTTCTCTGTGATAACTCCAGCTTGTATCAAGTTGACACACAAAACCAGTCAGTACAGATGTTATCTCCTGAATGTGATACTCTTTTGGCTAACACTGGTACTCTCAAGGGATTTCATTGACCTTCCCTACTATAGCAGTAGGAATGTTCACAACAGGAGAGAGAAATATTGCTTCTAACAAACAGTTTGTATTTCTGCTTTGCCTTCTAGGTATGTGAAAATGAACACAGGAAGAGTCATTATTAAAAGTGGTTTTTAGGCCAATCAATGTATCAACTATCTATCATAGACCCCCAACTCTGACCAGTGGACCATAATGCTTTGACTCTAGAGATCAGAGTAATTTCAAAACCAATTTCTATGAATCCCCAACAGTTACCTTTCCCCAAAAGACTCCCTCCTGGTAAAGAGCACAGCTGCAGATGGAGATTTAGATTAGCATTCACAATAAACATTCTTTAGTGTCTTTTAATTTACAAGTGAAGAGATTTTCACACAAGAATGTTGGGAATGATTGTAACTCTTTACTCCAAGACCTTGAGTGCATTATTTGGTACTTCAGTGCTAAAAGATTTTTCTGCTCAGATACAGTAAATCCAACTATAGATGGTTGCAATAATGGGCTGAATGGTGGTTCCTACAAAGATATTTTCATATTTTAGCACTCAGATATCATAAGTGGAATCTTGTTCTGGATAAAGGGTCTTTATAAATAGAGCTAAGTTGACTATCAAGATAGGATATCAGGGGCTAGAAAGATGACTCAACAGCTAAGAACATGTTGCTCTTGTAGAAGACCAGGGTTTGGTTCCCAGAACCCCCATAGCAGCTCACAGCTACCTATAACTTCCGTTTCAGAGGATCTGATGACCTTCCCGGGCCTCCTGGGATACCAGACACATAAAGCCATGCTTGTAAGCATTTACGTGTGTAAAATAGAAGTAATAAATCTTTAGATATGAGGACATCCTAAATTAGGTGGGCAGGCCCCAATCAAATGAGAAGTGTCATTATAAGGCACAAGAATGTAGAAAAGGGATACTTTGAGCACAGGTAAGAAGGTCCATCTTGGAAATATAGCCAATAGACAGATGTCATAAGCCACCAGGGACTGCCAGAGGTAATGCTTGATGTCCCATATGGATTCCAGAGGAAGCCAGAGGTTTAGTGCAGCAGTAGAGAGCTCACCTAGATCCACAAATCCCCAAACTTGATTCCTAGTGTCTGAAAAGTAATACAAGATTTGAGAGAGCTTGCAATTCTACAGTCACCCCTAAGACTTCTGGACTCTGAAAAGGAAAGAAAATATGTTTCTCTTCTTTTAATCTACCAAATCGATGGCAGTTAGCCATGATAACCCTGTGAAACCAATACAGCCATTCATTTTCATCCTTATGGTTCTAGTTATCAGTGTTTAAATAATCATTATTATAATTTTCAACACAGTCAAATCATTTTGTCTCTGGGGCCTCTATTATTATTTTATTTTTGGTACAACTAAATCTCAACCTAACTTTAGCTATATAATATTGCATTAATACTTATAGGAACACTGTGGTATAGTTGATTGTTATCTAGCACTCATTTTATCTTTTCTCAATGAAGTTTTATACTCATCTATTAGCAGACAGAGTTTTCACTCCCTCCTTGAGCCTATGAGAACATCACTTCTGTACTTTGAATGTCACTATTTTAGATACCTCATAAAGTTGGAATTATACAATTTTTGACTCTTACGAATGACTTTTTTTACTTAATGTAATGTATTCAAAGTTTACCAATATATTTGAATATTGAAGAACTTTTTAGAAAGCTGAGTAATTGTCCATTGAAATTGTTCCATAATTTAATTACTGTGTATAGTGTTTCACTAACAGGGAAGAACCTCTTTGTATTTTTTTTTTGAGATCCTAATTATCCCTAAATGAGATTGGTGCAACCATCAATTCTCATTTTCTGAGAAAAGGCTTTACTCTGTAATCTAGACTACCCTGGAACTCACTCACTGTACAGCCTAGGCTGACCTCAAACTCACAGCAATCCTCTTGGCCTCAGAAGCCAGAATTCTGGGATTGTGGGTATGAGCTACTGTGCCTGACTACTTTCGATGTCTGAGAAAGTTTTATATCATTTTCCACAGAAGTTGTATGATTTTACATTCCCACTACTAGTGTGCAAGGCCCCAATTTCTATATAACTTTCATTCAATACAGGCTTTGTATTTATTTGTTTGTTTATTTTTATCCTTCAGGTTTCCCATAGCTGCTAAGACTCTTTCTCAGATTTTTAAGTTGAACCGCACTGGATCCTAATATAAAACATATTATTTCCATTAAACCAGATGATCAGTTTCTCTTCCTATCATTACCTCAAGAGAATGGGGACCAGTAATCCTGGCTGGTTTCAATAATGTTGATAATCTACTAACCAAATCCATCCTTCTCTTCCTTATTTCTTCCCTTCTTCCTTGCTTGAAAGGGATTCTCTATGAAGCCCACCATGCCTTGGAACTTGAGGTATCATCCACACTGACATTGAACTTATCAGCCGCTAGTCTCTGTACCTCCAGTGCTCAGATAACAATTATCTTAAGAAACCATTTGGGGGAGTATCCAAAACTCACCCATCTTTGGTAGAGGCCATATTTAATATAGGATTCAGTTAAATATATCTAGTCACATTCCCAGCCTCATTATAACACGTTAAATCCTGGACCCTAGGCAAGAACATAAATTTAGCTTGTGTCTTAGTTAGGGTTTTACTGCTGTGAAGAGACACCACAACCAAGGCAACTCTTATAAGGACAGCATTTCATTGGGACTGGCCTACAGGTTCAGAGGTTCAGTCCATTCTCATCAAGGTGGGAACATGAACCAAGTCAGGCCTGGTTCAGGAGGAGCTGAGGGTTCTACATCTTGTACTGAAGGCAAACAGGAGAAGACTGACTTCCAGGCAGCAAGGACAAGAGTCTTTTTTTTTTTTTATTTAGAAGGATTTTTGATGTTTATTTTTTTATTAGATATTTTCTTTATTTACATGTCATATGATTTCTCTTTTCCCAGAAGATTTCTCTTTTCCAACAAGAACAAATCCCTGTTGCGTCCCCCCCACCCCTACTTGCCACTCCACCCTCTCCCACTTATTGGCCCTGGCATTCCCCTACACTGGGGCACAGAACCTTCACAGGGCCAAGG
>JADRCC010155009.1:0-14198 GCA_019843855.1 Hylomyscus alleni
TCTCTGAAGTGACAACATAATGTTAAACGTGTCTGTTTCTTTTTATGGATTTGTTTGTCATGCGTTGTACATTTAGAAGTTCTGGTGTATTGGGTTTATGTGAGATTGTTCTATAATTTGTGTGCTTTTCTATCAGTATGTAAATGTAGCTTGCTGCAGAGATAAAACAGCAAGCCAAGACTTTACATTTCTTTTAGTTGTTTATTGACTTGGGAATGTTTGTACCCCCATCAAATTACCGAACCTTGTTGATGATTCCTGTCACAAAACAGTTTTTCTCTATATTTATCCTAACATCTTACCAGACTCTTCAGACTAGTCTTAAGAGTCTACTTACTAACTCATCCATCTGACTTCCTTCCTCTCTGCATCTCTGGATAGCAATAGATATGGCTCAACCAAATCAGATTAATCTAAATAGCACTTTTATTATATCATGCTTACTGAATAGGAAGCATAAATAGCTGTCTTGTTACTAAAATTCTGTCTCTATAGAGGCTGCTCTAAAATTTGCTTTATATCATCTAAAACTGTTCCTCAGGACATAGCCATGACACATCTCGTTTTTCAGTTTCTTCAATTCTAGCTCTCAGTAAAGTCTTCCTTTGTTTTTTTCTATTGGTATCTCAAAATATAGTCATATGATAAACAATTTGCCTACATAAACTTCACAATCAAGTGATTATATAATATCCACAGACCTGTACAACCATTACTGAAATACATTCTAGAATCTTCCCATGACCAGAAAAAAAAAAAGAAATGTGGTGTCCATTTCTTTCTATTGTATCTAAGCTAAGCATTATTCTTCAATCTTGAAAAATAACTAATGTAGATTTTCCATATTGCTATTTTATATGAGTTATTTTACATAAATAGAATTATAGATGATTTTTATAGCCTTGTTTTATATAGTATAATGGTTTCCTTTATTTTATGTGTATATGTGTTGTACTTGCATATATGTACATGCACCATATGTACATGTGATGCCCTTGTAAGGCCTAAGACAACATTGGATCCCCTGGAACTGGAAGTTATACAGATTATAAGCAATCATGTGGGTCCAGGAAACCAAATCTAGGTCCTCTGGAAAAGGGTAAGACCTCTTAATCAGTGGGTCATCTCCCCAGCCACGTAATGCTTTCCTTTTTAATTAGAATATTGTTAATTTAACAAGTGAATGGGTTTCATTGTGATATTTTCATATGTAATGCAACATTGTTCATACCTTCTCTTACCCTTCCTTCCCCTCCTATTTATCTCTTCCTACATCTCTAATAGTTTCCACCCCACAAACTTACTGTCATGTTTTTTATTCCTCTAAATTTCATATAAGAGAAATATACAACACTTGATATAATGGTTAATATTGACTTTAAATATGATGGAATCGAGAACCACTAGAATATAGACACAAATTTATGGGTATGACAACAAGGGATTGTTTATATTGTGATAATTGAGATGAGATGATGACCCACATAAAATATTAGTACCATTCCATGCGCAATGGTCCAGGGCTGAATAAGAATAAAAAGGTAAGATAGATAAGCATACATATTCATTTTCTCTGCTTCTTGAGTACAGATACATTGTAAGCAACTGCTTCATACTTCTTTCACTGTGATTTCCTCACTATAAAAGATTGGATAGTAAACTGTGAGAACTATGAGCCAAAGCAAACCCTTTATCTATTAAGTTACCTTTTCAGGTATTTAGTATGTGTTAACAAGACAATACTAATAATATACTTGTTTTCCTTGGTCTGGGTTATTTCACTTACAGACTAGTCTCAATTTCTACTGAATTTCCTACAGATGACAAAATTTCATTCTTTTTTTATGGCTGAATAGAACTCCATTGTAAATATATACTACATTTTCTTTTTCCAAGGATATATTTGTGTGTGTTTGTGTATGTGAGTGAGTGTGTGCGTGTGTGTGTGTGTGTGTGTGTGCGTGTGTGTGTGTGTGTGTGTGTGTGTATGTATGTATGCATGTACATGAATGCTGGTACTTCTAGAAGCCAGAATCCTTAGTGATGGAGTTATGGCTAACTAATGTGGGTGCTGAGAAGATAACTCCAATCCTCTAGAAGAAAATGAAGTGCTCTTAACTGCTGAGTTATCTCTCCAACCTTCTACACTTTACTTATCCATTCATCTGTTGATGGGCACAGAAGTTGATCCCATAACTTGGATATTGTAAACAGTGCTGTAATAAACACATGTGTTACATTTTTGCATTGACTTAGATACTTTGGGTATACACCAAGATATCATACAAATAGATTACATTATAGCTCTGCTTTTTACTATTTTGAGGAACTGCCATACTGAATTCTAGTGACTGGAATAATTCACATTCTTACCAGAAGTTTATAGCTTTTTAAAAAGACCCCACATCTTCATCAACATTCAACATTATCTATTTTCTTAATTATAATCTTTCTGACTAGTATGAAATGAAATATAAATGTAGTTGGTTTGTTTTGAGGTAGAGTCTTGTTATATTGTGCAAGTTGTTCTTCAACTCATGACCATATTGTCTTGCTCAGCCTGCACTAGGATTGCAGGATAGTAGTACCCCACCTCATTCTCATTGTAGCATTGATTTATACATGTCTGAGAGTTAAAGGCCTTGAACATTGTTCATTTATATTTTGACCATTTGTTCTCCTGTGTTTGAAGAAGGATATTCAGTTCGTTTACTCATTTGCCAATTAAGGTATTTGCTCTTTAGTATTTGTTCACTTTTTAAATTCTACTTTATATTCTGAATACTAAATATTCACCCAATCCTAGGTATTTAAGTTTCTTCTTGAGATGTTGAGAATAGGATTCTTTCACAGTAAGTTCATTTTCTCTATTTTTGCATTTCTTCCTATAAATAACTACATGATATAGCCTTATAGCTATCATAGTGAGTATGAATTAAGATCTCATTTTGGTATTTATTTGCAGTTCTATAGCCACAAATGTTATTCAGTATTGCTTCATGTGACAATTTGCATATGTTTGTTGAAGTTTCTATTCAAATATTTTGCTCATTGTAATTTTTATTTTTAAACTATTGAATTTTATGTCTTATTTATACAATGTGAGTCTACATCAGTTATTGTATATAATTTATGAATAGTTTCTCTTCTGAGTTTTTCTCACTACTTTCTTGATAATTTGAAACACAAGATAATTCACTTTTTATTATATTACATGTATTTATTTTCCTTCTGCTACTAAAGTTTGGAGTGCTACATCTAAGAGAGCATGACGAAGATTTATTCCTATCTTTTTAAAATAAATTCTTCAGTTTTAGACACTTGAAATTTTGTTCTTTTATAAGTGAATTGCTGAATATGTTTTGAAATATGAGTCCTACTTTCGTTTTCTGCATGTGATTTATCCAGCCAGTCCAAAACCGTTTGTTGAAAATGTTCTTTCTTCCTCCATTACATGGCCTTTTGAAAATCAGTTCATTGTAAACATAAAACAATTCCTCAACTCTCAATTTTGTTTTACTGATACCTATATTTATCTGTATACCATTATCTCACCATCTTGATTGCTGAAGCTTTGTAGTAAACTGAAATAGGCATTTGTGGATCTGATCTTTTCCTTGTCCAACAATTATTTTGATATTATGGATTCCTCAGATTTTCATGTAAAATCTGGGTTCAGCTTATCACTTGGGGCAAAATAGTCAGCCTGATATTTGATAAAGACTTCATTGAATATGTAGCATTGTGAAGAACATTAACATCTTAACATGTTGCCTTTTAATTTATGAACATGAGATCCACAAAATAACTTTCATTTTATTTACATTTCACTTAATTTTTCAAGAATGGTTTGAAGACTTCAAGGTAAAAACTTTTGTATTCATTTTGTTAATTTCTTTATTATTTCTTTTACTAAAGACCTGCTAGCAATCGATTGCTACAATATGTCTTCATACAGACTATAAATATTTAGCAGATATTTGTGTGTTTTTAATATTTTAGTCACTTTCATTTAAAAATATTATTTAGGCATACATAAGATTCTTAGTTAACGAATTTTAACAGTTAAATATACTGTCCCTCTACATTCTGGACTTCATTTCTGATTTAGATTTTTTTTTCATTTTTTTAGTTGGATATTTTCTTTATTTACATTTCAAATGTTTTCCTTTTTCCAGATCTCCCCTTTGCAAACATTCTATCCCATCCCCCTTCCCCCTGCCTCTATAAGGGTGCTCTCCCACCCACCTACCCACTCCTTCCTGCCCCAGCATTCTCCTACACTAGGACATCGAGTCTGTACAGGATCAAGGGCTTCTCCTCCCACTGATGACAACAAGGTTATCCTCTGCCACATATGGCTGTAGCAAAAGGTCCTTTCATGTGTACTCTTTAGTTGGTGGTCCAGTCCCTGGGAGCTCTGGGGGGGGTCTGACCAGTTGACACTGTTGCTCCATCCATGGGGTAGCAAACCCCCTTAGCTCCTTCAGTCCCTTCTCCAACTCCTCCATTGGGAAACACGTGCTCAGTCCAATGGTTGGCTGCAGGCATCAGCCTCTGTATTTGTCAGGCTCTGACAAAGCCTCTCTGGAGACAGCCATACCAGGCTCCTGTCAACAAGTACTTCCAGCATCCACAATAGCATCAGGGTTTAGTGACTGTATATGGGATAACTAATATGCATTTATCAGTGAGTGTATACTGTGTGTGTTTTTTTGTGATTGGGTTACCTCACTCAGGATGATATTTTCAAGCTCCATCCATTTACCTACAAATTTCTTGAAGTCATTGTTTATAATAGCTGAGTAGTATTCCATTGTGTAAATGTATCACATTTTCTGTATCTATTCCTCTATTGAGGGACATCTTGGTTGTTTCCATCTTCTTTCTGCCTATTATAAATAAGGCTGCTATGAACATACTGAAGCATGTGTCCTTGTTACATGTTGGAGCATCATCTGGGTATATGCCTAGGAGTGGTATAGCTGGGTCCTCAGGTAGAACTATGCCCAATTTTCTGAGGAACTGCCAGACTAATTTCCAGAGAGGTTGTACCAGCTTGCAATCCCACCAGCAATGAAGGAGTGTTTCTCTTTCTCCACAACCTCTCCAGCATCTGCTGTCACCTGAGTTTTTGAGCTTAGCCATTCTGACTGGTATGAAGTAGAATCTCAGGGTTGTTTTGATTTGCATTTCTCTGATGACTAAGGATGTTGAACTTTTCTTTAAGTGCTTCTCCACCATTCAAGTTTCCTCAGTTGAGAATTCTTTGTTTAGCTCTCTACACCATTTTTAATAGTGTTATTTATTTCTCTGGAGTCTAACTTCTTAAGTTCTTTGTATATATTGGATATTAGCCCTCTATCAGATATAGGGTTGGTAAAGATCTTTTCCCAATCTGTTGGTTGCCATTTTGTCCTATTGACAGCGTCCTTTGCCTTACAGAAGCTTTGCAATTTTATGAGGTCCCATTTATCTATTCTTGATCTTGGAGCATAAGTCACTGGTGTTCTGTTCAGTAAATTTTCCCCTGTGCCCTCGTGTTCAAGGGTTTTCCCCACTTTATGGGCTCTATATTCAAATACTGCCAGGAGAGAGCTGGTCTTCCAGGAGTGGGGACACACCTGTGAGAACAGGTAAGGCCACTACTCCTGCTTAGTGGGACCAGCCTGGAACCTTTAGGACACAGGAACCAAGGAGCAGCCTGGGACCGGATCCTTCCAGTTTCCATCTGCACTTGGAGCTGATCCTGTGCCACAGTGCCCAGAGCAGATTTAGATATCTTATAGCAGGTTCTTTTGTGATTTGGAAGCTATCTTTGTTGAGTCTCTTTGAATATGCAAACTCTTCCCCACCCCACCTCCTCTCTCCCTCTCTCTTACTTTTCATTTCATAGTTAGACAATGATACCTTTAGTTATAATTCTGTTCATTTGGCATCATTATTTGTCTTTCTGATTGAAACTGTGTAACTTCCATTGACTTATCCTCAAGTTCCTTCAGTGCAAATTTGTTGGGCATCTCTAGTGAGTTTTCAAGGTTCATTGTACTTTTGCTGTAGAACTTACACTTTAATAGTTCTATTTTATTTATATGGCATACTTTGCAACAATGTAATTAAACCTTTTTAACTTAATTAAGCTTGTTTTCTTTGGTTACTCTGACGTACTTAAAAGAACTGATTCAAACTTGCTGACTCTTAAATTCAAGTTCAAACAGACTACTTCTCAAAAGTAAGTTCCATTGCCTGTATTTTCCCCTGTAGATGTTTGTATATCTCGCATGTAAGATTATTTTTTTATTTAATTTTTCCAATAATCTGTTGTGTAAACTTTGTAAATAAAAATCAAAATTGTTATTTGATTATTTGTTGGTTTATTGAATGAACTATATTATTTCAATAAAGTAAATTTCCACTACAGCAAGCAACCTCTGATGTTTCTCTTCAGTGAGTTCAGGCTTCGATACTGCACAGTCATTCTGGGATGACAGTGGGTTTAGCAAGAATATTTTTGTCTCTTTTCCTGATCTCTTTCTTTCATCTGTCTGCTCTGATGGTATCATACCCAGGTATTAACTTTCAGTGATTGCCAGATGATTGCAATATTATTTTCAACAATGCTCTGGAAAATAAATTGCTCTAGCGTGATGCAATTAAATGTGGACTTCTTTGCAGGGTTAATGTTTTAGGACAGACTCTGGGACCCCCTCTAAAACCTAGTTTGAAGATTGTCTTTAGTCATGCAATTTCCTGGTTCTTGCTGTTAATATAACTAATCTCTAAGGCTTAGGCTATTTTCCTTATTGGGCTACCAGATTTATTTCCATTGCTTATTACCTAACTCCTTATTTTCAAGAAAGTTACATTTTAGGGGGTTGTTTAGCTACTAGTCTTGTATATTGCCTTTCCCTCAATATATAAAATCTTGTATCACTGTTCCAGATCGAAAGGAAGGAAGTGTCTTTATCCTGGAGAGACACTTGCTTTATAAGCAGAATGCTAAGCAGGGTGATAACCATTAATCATGCACACCTACCTCTTCTGCCTTGGAATCTCTTTCTTAGAAATGTAATTGTAATGAAGATCAGGACTTAGTGTTTGTCCCCTGCCCTTGACTGGGATATATCTTGTAGTATTTGTACAGGTTTGAGTGGTTGTAAATCTCACAACTCTAATCTGCATTACACTTTCTGAAACACACATGTCAAATGGGTCAAAACCATTGCATCCTTATTTCATCTGAGAAGATGTTATGTTTGTACATTGGAGTCTTGGATAAAGGAGACATATATTTTGGCAGCTGCTGTCCAGTACAGAATTTTGATAATACTAAGCTGGGGACAGCAGCTGCCAAAATATATGTCTCCTTTATCCAAGACTCCAATGTACATAAGAATTAATGAATCACCTTTGTGTCCTGAGGACAATTTGTAGAAATTCTAATAGGCTATTTGATTGTTTGTAACTTTTACTAGAGTAGTAGTTTACATAGAGTAAAGGAATTAGGCTTTTGTCAGTATGACAAAATATCTTCCATAAACAACTTAAAGGATAAAATTTTATTTTGGCTTATAGTTATAGGTGTTTCAATAGATTGTTGACTAGATCCAGTATTTCTGAGCTGTGATGAGGATAAAAAATTAAGGAAAAAAAGTTATAAAAGAATTTATTAGCTTATATCATAGCAGACTGGAAGCAGAGAAAATGCTTCTGATTTTCCCTCTTTTACTGTCACAACTCATTGCTTACTAGGTGGAATTATACATACTCAGGGTATGTGTTCTCCTTTAGTTAATGCACTCTGGAAATGTTCTACCCTAGAGGTGCCCCATATTAATCTTCTTGGTACTTATCAACACAGTTAACAATCACTGTATACAGTAACCTCCACACAGGACCACTTCAGGTAGCATTCTCTCTTTCTTGACATCTTAAATCAATGTACAACAGAATGTAGTAAGTTAATATGTATGTGTATGTGTACATATATGAACTTTATGTTAGCTCTTTACTACTTTTCTATCAATTTCTTATCTTCATTAAACAGATGAACTAGGTACTTCCACTGCTTGTTCATACATCATTCTAATGTTATCACTGCTTATTGCCTACTCTGTGCTGTGTTTAAGATTGAAAGTAAACAGGAAGATGCAATGCTTAGTTAGACACAGTCTCTACCCTATATTACAAAAGACAAAGAAATAGGGATGATTTAAAACAAGACAAATTACCATCCTTTATATAGAGAAGCATTACAAAATGTTCTTTTTCTCCTCTTGTCCCTTGGATGGACAGTTGGGGTCTCTGTATTGTTTAATAGTCTCTAATTCTAGAAGGTGATATTTAATTTAGACCTTCATTAATGGATAGACTTTCATTAATGGGACAGGCTTTAACTGATGGAGATGGTAAAGGGGACACAATGTCAAAATTGCCAAATCACAAACATATCACAGAAAAATGTATGCTTTTAGGATATGAACTAAGAAGGCTAGACAAGGAGAACTGGGCCAAACTATAAAAGCTCTTGAAAACCATGCTTTGTAGTTGATTTTCATTCTATAAACAATGTATTATTATAACATTTTAATATAAAAATGGCATGATTTGTTAAGAAAGATAAGGTGTGTTATGGCAAGAACAATTGGTGTTTCAGAAATAATAATGAGAAGCAAAGATACCAATGAAGAAGGAAACTATTGCTACTTTCTACAGTAAAAAAAGAGAAGGATATAATTTCCAGCTGTAACCAATGGGTGAATGGGAGAGAAAAGTGAAGAACCTATGTGATCTTTTAAAATTGAATGTACAATCTTCTGAGACTGGTTTTGTGACTATGAACTATGTATTAGTTGGGGTTCTCTAGAGTCACAAAACTTACGGAATGTCTCCCTATATAGTAAGAGAATTTGTTGATGACTTGTAGTCTGCAGTCCAACTCCCCAAAAATGATCAGCAGCAGCTGTGAATGGGAGTCTAAGGATCTAGCAGTTATTCAGTCCCACAAGGCAAACAGGCAAAGAAGAGAGAGTGAATCTTCCTTCTTCCAATGTCCTCATATAGGTCTCCAGCAGAAGGTGTGGCCCAGATTAAAGGTGTGTGCCACAATTCCTGGATCTGGGACTTACTTTGTCCCAGATGACCTTGAACTCAGAGATCTCCCTGTCTTAATCTTCTGGGATTCATAGCCACTATGCCTCAAGATCTCCATGCCAAGATCCAGGTCAGAAACTTTTATCTCCCAGCCTCCAGAATAGGATCACAGGTCAGACTTCTAATTCTGGATTGTAGATCACTCCAGATATAGTCAAGTTGACAATCAGGAATAGCCACTACAAACTAGGAATCAAGGTTGAAAGTTCAAGTGATTTTGAATGCTGTGGATATGATCATATGTTAGAAAGATTAAGACCTGATTAATGTTGGAATATGAACTTAAGTACCACTTGGTTGTCTGTATCCACTAAATACTTCATAGGAGTTTTCCAAGACTACAGAGGTGATGTTAAGTCTTTAGACCCCAGTGAGTCTAAAGGAAAGACACTGGGTAAAATTCATTTCATGCTTCTAAGAAACTTAATTTTGGACATATTTTTGCATATAGCTTGCATACTGTTTTAATACTGAATTATATTATTGAATAATTTCTAAATGGTCTAAAGGATGGCTGAAAGAACTCCATATAAGTCAGTACTACAGAATGCATAACTCACCAAATGGTTTTTAGTTACTCTATGATAATACCTCTTATCATTTAAAATTGAAATAAAATACACTAATCTTTCTTGCTAAAAATTTATACATTAATTTAAAAAATAAAATATAGTTACTTATTCCAGTGTTTAATGGAGAAATTTTGCATAAAATTATCTTACAAAGAGTATCTGATTAAATATAACCAGGTATAATGTATAATGTTATACCTGGTATAATGTATAAAGGTAATGTAGAATGTTGAGTGCAGAAAGACTGAGTAAGCCAGACAAAACTGATGAAATAAGATTCAAATGAAAGGGAAAATGGAGCAGATTTGGAAATGGTCATATTGAAAGGGATTAGCAAAATGAAAAACGAAGTTATATATATAAATCCAGAGACATGGTATGTCTGGACTGGAGTATATATTGGATTGGAGTTAGAGTGTATAATGATTCAAAACACAGAATTAGCTATTTGTGAACATTCCATACAGTATCACATTAATTTATTCATTAAACCTGTTTCATAAATAATTTCTACCTAGTGTGCAGTAGGCATTATATTAGATGTGAATAAGATGACCTGTACATGAAGAGTTCCAAAAGAAATACAACAAAAAGCACCATTGATAGACCATGATGAGATGAAAGGAGACAGTGAAAAGGATGATTTGTCATAAGGGTCATTAACTTAAATTTAGAGTCCTCCTACTGCTTATTTTCTACTTGGAAACAGACTAGTATCTTCCATCTAAGTACCTCCTCTTGTCTCAGAAATCCCTTATTGAAGTGAGGGTACATGAAGCTACTTCAGACCCATTCCCTCTATGTGCTGGTTAAAACATTTCAAAACACTAGAAAGACTGTGACAAGGGAAAGCAATGTTCATGATAAAAATCTGGGTAGTGGCAATATGTATTTTCAATTAAAGGTTAAATTCAAGTATATTCTATTTATCCATGTCCTATAAAGAACCAGTGGTGGACTTGGTGATAAGGGTAGGTATCTGAAAGATAAGCCTGTCTGATTCATCTCTTTATAGGGACTTAAAGACCTATACTATTGAAGGAGCAATTGTCAATAATAGGAAGCAAATCACCAGATGAGTAGTATATTTAGTAATGACTGGATATTCAGAGAAAAGACAGAGAAGTACCATATTTGGGAACATACAATAATAATCTAAAAAATGTGGGACTTATAAGCCCTTGAAGGCTAGGCAAGCTTTAGAGATTGGTAGAGATAAATATGGAATAGAGCAGGCTGAGCAAAGTACTGTCTTTAGGATATAGACAGTTAAGGAATAGAATTGGAATTATTATGGTAGTGTGGTGAAATTATGTCAGATATCAGTACAAATGAGGCAGGAAGAGAAAAATTGATTTAAGTTTCAGAGAAGCCTTGCATCTAAACTTTAAAAAATGAGGTTTTCATTGAAAGCAATGAGCAATGCTTTGATAACTGACTGACTGCTATGTGTCAGGCTCAGTGCTAGTCTGGCTATGACTATGACTATGACTTAGGTAGTCCTACTGCTCTCAATGTTAGAACTAGCCTTTATTTCCATAGAATTTTAGAGTCTTGTGCTGGCTAGCTGTATATCGACTTGACACAAATCCGGGTAATTTTGGAAGAAAGAATCTCATTGAAGAAACTTTCCCAATCAAATCATCCTTGGAGGCAAGCCTGTGGCACATTTCCTTGAGTTATGTTTGATGTAGGAGGCCCCAGTTCCCTGTGGGGAGTTCTATTTCTGGGCTGGTTCATCAGAAGAAGGAAGACTGAGCAAGCCATGAGGAGAAACCCAGTAAGCAGCGCCCCACCTTGGCCTCTGTACCAGTTCCTGGCTCTGGATTCCTGTTGTGAGTTCCTGATTGGTTTCTCTCCATGATCAAGTATAAGTTTTAAGCTGTAATAAACTATTTTCTCCTCATTTTGCTTTTGGGCATGCTCCTTTATCACAATAGAAACCCTAAGACAAGTCTAGAGTCTTCCCTACTTTGTATTCACAGATGTCGTGGGGTAGTGACATAGCCATTGCTAAAATTTGAGGAAACTCAGGCAAAAAAAGAAAAAGAAATCCAAAGTGATCATGTTGATACTGTTTCTCTATTATCTTATTTTCTTTTTATTTTCTTGCGTCTTTCTACTCAAATACATCCTTTCTATGATCCTCAGATGCACAATCCTTTTTTCTGTGTGCCAATGTGCATATGTGTAGCTCCAAAGCAATGTTAAAATTTTGAGTTATATATAACATTATTTTTAAGCGAGAATAAAAAAAGAGAATCATTATCAGAACCCTCTAAATTGGGAGGTTGAACTCCATAAAAAGCCCAGATTTCCTCCCTGACTGAGGAGGTGTAACATTAAAACTCTTAAGAGCTGGTGTGACTAATGTGAAAACATAATGTGAAAACAAAATGACACATTTCCATATCAACTTCAAAATGGTCCCACATAGTAGTGTGTCTTCATGGCAATTGGAAATGTTTCCAACAGTACCCTTACCATTTATATTTAATGCTCACACATAGATTCATGAGTGGTACATATATTATCGGTCTATCTCTAAATCTACACAGTTACTTTTAATATGAAATAAACTAGGCCAGCAAGATAGCATGAACTGGTAGCAGCTTGTGATCTTCCCTTGCATGAATTGGGAAGATGACAAATGATACTCAGGCATAGCTTGCTAGAGTCTCCAGGGAGTAATCTTGGGAAAGATGAAAACCTGCTGTCAGGAGTTGATGACACCTGAATATTTCTACTATAGTTATGAAAGTAAAACACATAAATTTACAAATCCTGAAAGTATAGAGTCCATCCTGAAGGGACCACCTACTGCCGATTCCATAATTCTAAGAGGTTTAGAAAATATACACTGTACATACTGTGATTAAGAGCAATAGCATTCTAAATAACTGAAAAAGGTCAAATTCAGAGTGGCAACATGAGATGCCAAGAAGATCCCACAGTATAAATGCTGGGTGTTTGAAATTTGGTGCTCAGCCTTTGACACCTGCCAAGGCCTCCAAGAGATGCCATGTTTAAAAGACCTCTACTGTATTGGCAGACCAATACCTCCATGAACCTTACTATTAAGAAATGCAGACCAGCTGGGCAGTGGTGGCACACGCCTTTAATCCCAGCACTTGGGAGGCAGAGGCAGGCAGATTTCTGAGTTCATGGCCAGCCTGGTCTACAGAGTGAGTTTTAGGACAGCCAGGGCTACACAGAGAAACCCTGTCTTGAAAAACAAAACAAAACAAAAAAATAAGCACACCAATTGTTGCCAAACGAAATACTAAAACCTGGTCAGTAGAATGGTGCTATATTTGAGGAAGATGATTTGAATAAAAACTGTACAATGTTTATCAAGTTGAAATTTTTTTGTGGGAGTCAGATTATGGAGAACATGCACACGGGCTTTATGCAATACACTAGATATTGGAAAGAGACACACAGTCATATATTCAGGAATCAAAACTTGCTTCTTTAAAGATAGCTCAGATGTGTGACCAACAACAGAGAATCATTTGTGAAGTACTACCCATGGACTGGACAAGCATATATAAAGACTTGGTGGTAAGAACAGGACTTTTTTTATTGGATATTTTATTTACATTTCAAATGTTTTCCCCTTTCCCATCGCCCCCCCCGATTCGCCCCAAACCTCCTATCCCATCCCCCTTCCCCCTCCTTCTATGAGGGTGTTCACCCACGTACCCACCCACTCCCGCCTCCCTGCCCTGACATTCCCCTACATTGGGGCATCAAACTTTCACAGGACCAAGGGCCTCTCCTCCCATTGATGACCGACTAGGCCATCCTCTGCTACATATGCAGCTTGAGCCATGAATCCTACTATGTGTACTCTTTGGTTGGTAGTTTAGTCTCTAGTAGCTCTAGGGGTACTGGTTAGTTCATACTGTTGTTCCTCCTATGGAGTTGCAAACCCTTCAGCTCCTTGGGTCCTTTCTCCAACTCCTCCCTTGGGGACTCCATGCTCAGTCCAATGGTTGGCTGCGAGCATCTGCCTCTGTATTTGTCAGGCTCTGGCATACCATCTCAGGAGACAGCTATATCAGGTTCCTGTCAGCAAGCACTTCACCAATAATGTCTGGGTTTGGTGCCTGCATATGGGATGGATCCCCAGGAGGGGTAGTCTCTGGATGGCCTTTCCTTCAGTCTCTGCTCCCATCTCTGTATTTCCTCTGGTGAGTATTTCATTCCCCCTTCTAAGAAGGACTAAAACATCCACACTTTGGTCTTCCTTCTGCTTGAGCTTCATGTGGTCTGTGAATTTTATTTTGGGTATTCCAAGCTTCTGGGCTAATATCCACTTATCAGTGAGTACATATCATGTGTGTTCTTTTGTGAAGAATAGGATTTCTCATCACAGCTATACCATGAGGTGTAAGCAGCTTCTTGGAGCCAAAGGTTAAAGCTGAGACTCAAGTCTAAATCCAGCCAGCCAGTTTTCATATCCTGCCT
>JADRCC010155022.1:0-11480 GCA_019843855.1 Hylomyscus alleni
CACACACACACACACACACACACACACACAAACATACACACACACACACACACACATACACACACACACACACATACACACACACACACACACACACACACACACACAGACACGGAAATATGTGTTCAGTTCAGAATGAGGCTTTTTAAAGTTACCCAAAGCATTTTATTCCAGATGAGGCAATCACTTTTATTACTTATACTCTCATCATAACTCAGGAAAAATTTTCACATGCTGAATGAGGAATACAGAAGGATTCCTTTCTCAAGTCAGTTCCTGCTGCTCCAAGACATTGATTGCCATCATGAAGTGAGAAGGCTATTTTTAATTAGAGAACTGAAAGATGAATCTCATGTCATGGTGACCCATGGGATATGAAACACATACTCTCATACTGTCTGTACTAAAATACATTCATATAAAAGTAACTTTGGGAAGAAAACTAAAAACCAAATTTCAGAAAATCAGAAAATAAATAACATTTTCATAAACTTCATTATACTATAAAAACAATGTTCAGACATGAACCACCATTTAGTGTAAGAACATAAGCAGCAGAAACCAAGGCATCATAAGATCCTAGTTTTCCCACTATAGCAATTTCTGGACACACCACCACACTAGAAAAGCAAGATTCAGATATAAAATCACTTCTCATGATGATAATACAGGACTTTAAGAAGGACATAAATAACTCCCTCAAAGAAATACAGGAGAACACAGGTAAACAGTTCTCCATACCCAAATTCCTTCAGAAGAGAACCAGTCTCACAGGAGTACTGATACACAGGCTTGCAAGAGGGACAAGCCACAGTCAGAAGCAGCAAGAACAGCTAACACCAGAGATAACCAGATGGCAAGGGCAAGAACGTAAGCAACCAAAACCAAGGCTACTTAGTGTCATCAAAACCTAGTGCTCCCATAACAGCATGCCATGGATATCCCAATACACAAGAAAAGCAAGACTCTGATTTAAAATCATATCTCATGATTATGATAGAGGACTTTAAGAAGAACATAAATAACTGTCTTACAGAAATTCAAGAGAACACAGATAAACACTTTGAAGTCCTTAAAGAAGAAACACAAAAATCCTTTAAAGAAATACAGGAAAGCAATCAAACAGGTGAAGGAATTGAACAAAACCATCCAGGATCTAAAAATGGAAATAGAAACAATAAAGAAATCACAAAGGGAGACAACCTGGAGATAGAAAACCTAGGAAAGACATCAAGAGTCATAGATACAAGTATCACTAATAGAATATAAGAGATAGAAGAGAATCTCAGGTGCAGAAGATACCATAGAAAGTACTGACACAACAGTCAAAGAAAATGCAAAAAACCAAAGGCTCCTAACACAAAATAATCAAGAAATCCAGGACACAATAAGAAGATGAAACCTAAGGATAATAGGTATAGAAGAGAGCAAGGATTTATAAGAAAGTAAATTCTATTGGCTGAGATTTCATGCTCTCAAAGTAAAGTCTGAGTGTTTAGATGGTTTGTGATGGTATACCAAAATACCATATATGTGATAGTTTGAACTATGAACTTTTATGAGTCGTAGTTTTGGAGGCTAACAGCCTATTTGAATGTTAACATGTTCAAGAAATATTGATGACTTCTTTCCTTATCACAGATGAGTATTTTCTAGCTTCTCCTCTTTCCCAAACTAGAGACAACCGTGTGTCTTTCCTCTCTCCTTGTGAGGACACACTTCCTCTCATCCTATCACAGGATCCTCACTCTCTTGAAATTGTCTAAACCTAATTGCCTCTTACCGGTTTGAGGGAGGGGGATGATGCTTCAACATAATTGATTTTTAGGGACATGAGTAGTCTTTAACAATGACAGGGGGTGTGTAGACATACCTTTGATCACATATGTCTCAGCCTATTTACTTTTCAAGATGATATTGTTCCCTATTTCTCTTTTGCTTTTGTATAATTAAAAGAATTATTGGAAAGCCATTATATACTGCTAACTTTTTAATCAGTGTCGTGCTTTTTATGATCTACTTTTTATACATCATCTTCTCTATGTTTACTTCTTGTTTCGTTTTGGTAGTTTAAAAATAATTTCATATATTAGAAGGAATTTTGGTATAAGAGTTAGGGTATCTTACCTGTGCTCAATTCTTGGCTCCTATGTGAACTTGGGTATATTCTTTTAACTTTGTATAAATTAATGGTCCTGTCTTTAAAAGAAATTAATGCAGTGTTTTAAAAAGCATTCAATTTATTGAAAAATTAATTTTCAGCCTTTTTTATCTTTATGTTTCTGCTAACGATATATTTGTCAATATCAGAACAAGAAATTTGTAAATATGATTCACAAAATGGTAGACGTTCCCCTACTTGTTACTATGCACTTCTGATGGTAGTCTATTAGAATGTAAGCCCTTCTTTTATGTCATCATCCAGACACTTCTGAAAATTACACCACCTTTTCTTCAGTGATCTAAATTCATCAGATAGTCTTCCAAATGGGTTCATTTCACTGGCCAGCTCCAATCAGTTTGTACACAACAGTAGTCTGTGTTCTGAACACTTGCCACAACTGTTTATTTTTCTAATACGTACTTACAAATCTCAGAGTGGCCCATATGTTATGAACTTGTGATTCCAGATCTGGATAGTGAGATTTTCCAGTCATTTCCTGCTACCCTTATGATTGACTCACTGGGGATTGTGGAACAGATGTTGCCCTACAATCAGCAGGCCTTCTAAAACTACTTGGATGTCCATAACCAGCAGGACCAGCTGAGAGAAAGTACACAAATATTACAGAGCTGTTTCTTATTATCTAGGACAAGAACATAGTTATATATGTATTCCTATGAAATGGTACAGTATGATGTGATGTAGTCAGTATGATGTGATGTGATGTAGTCATCACCTCAGTTTCATATTTCTGATAATATAATAGGGAGAGTATGGCTGAAGTCTATGCCTAAGAGAAGAATATATGAATTTTATAAGGAAATATTTCAAGCATGGAAAACAGATAACTGAATATAACCAGTTTCTTCTGTATATAGTGTATCTGATAATGATGGGGGGGGGGGGAGAACAATGAATGATGAGACTTTGATTTGAAGGCAAATGGTTTATTTGGGCAATTATTTCAGTTAGACCATTCTGGTAGTTTGAGAGATTCTGGTAATTTAGGAAATTATTTCAGCAAATTTGGGAGTTTTGGTAGTCTGGTAATTTGGGAGATGATTTCAGCAGGAGCATTTTGTTCTCCAACTTGTCTATAAGATGTAAGCTCTCAGCTACTGCCCTAACCCCATGCTTCCCTGCCTGCTACCATTCTCATCATGATGGTCATGGACTTATCCTTTGAAATTGTAAGCAAACCCCCAATTAAATGCATTAATTTATAAATTTCCCTGGTCATGGTGTTTCATCACAGATAGAAAAGTAACTAAGACAGCTATTAATGGGGTAGGTAATTGATGCAGGAAAGAATAGAATATCACTCAATGTACAGTACAATAATGAGCAGGTTTCAGCTGTAGATAACTAGCACTAAGTCATCATAGGGACTCTAATGAGGAGTACACCTTAGATTTGGAAAACTGTAATTGCTGGCTTCATTAATTACTATTATTTCTTAGTTAAGGTCCTCATCTAGGAATATCAACTCCTTAGCAATGACTGAGTCTATCCAGCTTTCTGCCTAGGCCACACAGGATTCTAGGTGGCAGATTTAATCCTGCAGGCAGAAATTATAAGTGCTTGTAGTAAAGATATGTCCTTTGTCCCAGAAGTAAGAGTGAGTACTAAGGAGTGCAAACTATAAAACATTTCTTCTTGAACCAGAAATGAAACCAGAAATCACCCATGACATTTTGTGAGATTAGCTAAGACTTTCCTTGTAGAAGCCTTCCACATTTTTTCCCACAAGGAATTCCAATAGGACTCAGTGAACAATTTATTCCTTATGTCATATAAAAGAAATACAAAGATTTTTTTCTTGTTTATTCTTCTGTGTATAAGTGAAAAGTGATGGTCCAAGATGAAATCAGATCCACTAGTAAGGTCTTGGCTTTTATAACCCTTTAAAAATCAGCTGTGGCTTTGAGTGATGTCATTGTGGTCCCCTGCCCCTTGATGATAAAGAAACCCATGGACATTAGGGGATGGATACCCCAGTCTCGCTGTCTCAGGAAACAAAGATAGAGTCACTCATAAAAGGGAGGAGTTCATCTTTAAGAAATGAAGAAGGTAGGATATATCCATGAACTTGGCTTAGGCTTGTGTGGCAGGTAGCTATATAATGGTGGTGATTAGAAAATTTGTAAAATAGAATGGAGCTGAAAGGCATGGATGAGTATTTGTGTGAAGAGCTATGGCAGCTCTGATGCATAGTGGAAAGAGCCACCTTGTCTGGTTGTCCATTTTTGCTAGGTCTTAGCACTCGGCTGATTGGTGTTCAAGGGCTCAGTAGGAGGTAAGGGTGGAGAGCTCTCTCAGCAGGCATTCTGGAGGTTGATTTTCTAAGAGAACTGATTGATTTCAAATTAGTGAATAGAATTTGTCAAAGACATAGAGAAAATTTCCATGGCTTTTTGTAGTTTTTTTTTTTTTATTTTTAAGACTTGAAAGAAGAGAAATTATCTCAGTGGTGGCCCTGCTCTCATTAATGAGGCATTTGCTACCTGGCTGAAGCACTGTACAAATAAAACTAACAGGATAGCAGTAAGGGCCATTGCTCAGGTTGGTCTGGATATAATCCTGTGGGGAAGATGTGTTGTTTCCATTATGTTATTTCTTCTTGGATTCTCATCTTTGCACTAGACCAGGGACAGGCTGCTGATTTCTTTCAATTATTAAAGGATGGTAAAATTACTCAAGTGATAAACTTATTAATGCTGATTTTTAAATATTTTCTTTTCAATGTGTAATTTCATTTTTCCCCTCTTTTTATCTTGTTTATTGTTATTCTAGGCAATTTAATTCTTCAGATTTTCACAGGTCTAGGAGTATCCCAACTATAATTGGGGTGTCTAAATAGTAGAAGCCTTTTTCTGCCCAGGTGCAAGAGAACAAAATCATAAAACGGTCCTGTTCCTAAAAGGGGAATGATGTTGTCTGGTTGCAAATGTCTCTGAGATGTAATGAAAAAGGTAGTTTCTGTTTATTGCTGAAGCTTTGAATGAGCTGGTTTTGTTAGGGCCTTGTTTTCTCTTTGTACAAGAACAACACAAGAACAAAAAGCTGGCTTTGAGGAAATGTCAAGGACAAGCCTTGGGTACAGCCAGAGTGAGAATCAGACTGTCCTCTTCCAGATTCATGCTCAAAGCCCTTTTTTGTTTTTGTGTTTGTTTGTTCTGAATGAAGTTGAAGAATGACATACACACACTTCATGGGAAGTCTACTGGAAAGCTTAACAGAACCTAGATGGGAGACTTTAACTCTGACACCTCTCTTGTTACACGGACCTATGACACTAAACATGCTCGCCCAGCTGAATATCTTAAAGTACATTAAATGCTTGTGTATTTCTAGAGGCTTCACACTTTAATTCACATACAGTTTTCTTTCTTTTGTATGGTTAGCTGGCTTTGTGATTAATACATCTTCAGAGCCCAACTCTGTAAAGTCAGTGTTCTGTTCTCAGATTGGCCTCTCATTTGAAGAGTGACCTTTAACATCTCCATGGTTCATTCCTCTTCTGTCTCCCATGTGGATCCAACCACTCTTATTTAGCATGGTAAATGCAAAAGGAAAACGATTGTTAAAAGTTCAAAACGTAAATTACCATGGAAACGTTATGACATCAATGAATTATGTATCCTCAGCAGAAGATGAAGACAGATTAACAAGATAAAACACTCCATTCATCAGCCTTGCATTAATCAATCTCTGTCATCATAAATAGAATGGCTTAAAAAGAATTATAGGTCTGTAGCCATAATTTGTCTGGGCTAGTATTTCTTTTTTATGTCAGCCATGAACAATTTTACAAAATGCTCCTTCTCCTGGGATATATGAGAATAATAGTCTTCAAGAGTCAGAAGCTGTTTGCTCAAGAATCTAGGATGTCATCTGTCTTTCTTCCACCCATCCCATTGAAAGTTGGAGGAATATGTTATGTCTGGCTGTGAGTTAGACATTTATGTATCCATTAAGATATCCTAAGCCAAGCAGTAGTGGCACATGCCTTTAATCCCAGCACTTTGGAGGCAGAGGCAGGAAGATTTCTGAATCCAAGGCCAGCCTGGTCTACAGAGTAAGTTCCAGGACAGCCAGAGCTATAACAGAGAAACCCTGTCTCGAAAACAAAAACAAACAAACAAAAATCATTCTCAAGTAATTCCTGGAATGAGGCATTAAAGCATTATTCTGAGTGTCTCAGAAAGAATAGATATTAGGAAAATGCAGTTCTTGGATTGATTTGTTTACAGTAATGGTTAAGGAAGAGGAATACAGGCCAACAGATTTTTTTTTTTTTTTGCAATGCAACATAAAATATATGCTCTGGAGACCCAGAATATAAGATGCCCCCTCATGTTGGAAGAAAGTCAAAAAGCAAAAAATCATGATAGGTAATGAAAATTAAGAAACACAAGGCATACATGCTATACAATATACACAGAAGAAGGCCTGACAATGTGTACAGTATAGGGATATTTGAAATGAGTGTTGACGTTCATTTCGATGTCCATAAAACCAAAGTATGTTTTTCTAACTGTGCTACAACATGCTGTATTGCCTTCAGTTCCCTTTCTTTGCATGACTTTAGCTGAGATTAAGAAATCTCATTCCTTTATAGAATGAAGGAAGATGAATTTAGGACTTCCAGTGGCTTCTTCTGTAGAAACGACAGTCATTTGGGGGCTCTTTTTAAGCTCATGCTTCCATTTCCTTTAGGGTTTTTTTGTTTGATAGGATCTTAAAATATAGCCTAGATTCACGTTTGCTGAGAATCCACAACCTTCTTTAATCAGCCCCTCGATTGCCACTGTGTATACACTAATGCACCTGGGTGCGATACATATGTATTTCATTCATTCATTCATCCATCCATTCATTCATTCATTCTGCATAATATGTGTTATTTGTGTGGTACATGCACAAGAGTGTGTGGGTACACATTTCTGTGCACATGTGCACATGCATGTAGAGAACTAGAGAACAGACAAGACAACAAGTGTCTTCATTGATTGTCTTTATTGTCTTAGATCTGGGAACACATTATTGTCCCCAGAGAGACTCTTACTGGACTGGAATCTGTCTGTTTAGGCTAGTATGGTCTTTCAGCAAGCTCTTGGAATCTGCTGCCTCTAGCTCCAGAGTTGGAGCTACAGGAATATACAGCAATGTATGACTTTGTATACAGGTTCTGGGAACTCAAGCCCAGGCCCTTGCACTTTTATAGCAAGTCCTCTTCTGACAGAGTTGTCTCATAACCTGATTGATTTCATTTTATTTTTGTAATAGGGGTCTTATTACATATTATGAGAGTTTAGTTTCCTTCTTCTTAAATGTACTCTTTTATTTTTATGTGGCAAATCTTGCCAGTCTTCTCTTCATGAATGAGAGAGAGCCTTGAGCAGTAGCTTGCTTGGGGCCATTCTGACCTTGACTTTGACTCTTAAATCCTAAAGAACATTCCCAACAGATTTCCCTTAGGCAAATGCAGGAAGATGTGTGGTTTATAGTTTGATCTTGTCTTTATACACTCTGAATGAATGAGCTGTTAGTCTAGAATAACTCCTTTGAGAAACTTGGCAACCTTAGTCTGCCCTGAGCTGTCTATAGGGCATCTTAAACATCTTCTAGATTCCATAATAAGCCAAGAATTTAATAGTGTAAGGACTTGGTATGTGATAAACCAGTTTTTCAAACCCAGTCTTCCTGGGCCACATTAGTTGTCTATGTGGATGCTAATTCATATACATGGATACCAAATACCCAGTAGTATGTTCATAATATTTTGTTTTACATAAATAAGATATCCTAATAGAATCTTCAGGAACATAGTGTAAGAGATGTATTTTATCCATTTTATTATGGATTCAAAGTACATATAGGACCTACCTAACACCTCCTTGCTAGTAATATTATACCACTACAGGAATAACCTGCTCTTCTTCTACCTTGCTAGTATGATAGGCACAAGCCCTAACATTCACTGGTCTTCTGTATTGGCACAAAGTTCTGAAGTAATGTTTTTCTATTAGATGTCTGTGATAATCAGAACCTGTGTTTAACTCTGACTTTTGGATGGGCTGGTATTGCGCCAATAAAGTGAAGTGAGGAAGTCTCCATTGGTATGGCACTCAGTGTCAAGGCTAGGGCATTGTTGTGCTTCAGCAGTCGGAATCTCTCTCTGCATTTAGAACAGCTCTCAAATAGGAGAGGCATAGACCCTAACATAATTACCACTTGCTTCATTCTGGGTCTGTTTCCTCCTCTTCTACACCTACTCACAAGCCTCTTGCTCTGTGTGAGAGCTGCAGTAGGAGCTTTGGCAGTACTAATTGTTATCTCGATTCTCCAGGGACCAGGGAAACAGGACAACAGAATTCTTCTTATTCAAGGATATTGCATCTTTAACTTGCAGAAAAGCCATTTTAAGACAATTAGAAACTCAGAAACACAAGCAAAACTAGCTATTCAATTTTTTTTCTGCACCGAGAATCCTGGAATAGCACTTAGCATGGCTTAGAAGATACAGGTTCAAATTCTAGTACCTGCTATGTATTTCTCCAAGGCTAAGCTTCATCCTGTATAAAATGAGATGATAATGGATAACAAATACTTAGTCCTGATTCATAGTGTAATTGCAAAGATTAAATGAGATAACTGATGTACCATGTTACATATTTTTCCAATGAACACTCCACTGCAGAATTTGAAATAAAGCAATTGCTTCCACCAAAGGCAGATATTCTGAATAGTTTGTTACTAATCCTACACTTCAGCAGCAATAGCACTTCAAAAGCTAGCATCAGGCCAAATGTGACTCACCAGCAAAGTAGAATAATACCTATGTGGTTTTAGTTGGAGAAGTCAGAACTCTGCAGAAAGGATTAGTTCCTGCAGCACACAGTGACTCTGGTCATGGTGACTTGAAGTGGTAATAATGCCCAGTTTTCAAATTGCCAGGTGTGAATAGTTATTTCATATCATAGAGCTATAGAACTGAAGGTTTGTTATTCAGGTCTTGTTTCTCCTTTTATAGAAAGTAAAGCTTAAATACCCATGGAAGGGACTTTTAGTGTCTTGTAAGTGATATAAACAATAATAAAAATGAGATTAGAAATAAGATCTCTTTTTTATTAGACATTTTCTTTATTTACATGTCATACAATATCTCCTTCCCCAGTTTCCCCTCCAAAATAAAATAAAATAAAACAAAAACAAAAACTAAAATAAACCCCTCTTCCCTCTCTCCTCCCCCTGCTCACCAACCCACCCTCTCCTGCTTCCTGGCCCTGGCATTCCCCTACACTGGGGCATAGAACCTTCACAGGGCCAAGGGCCTCTCCTCCCATTGATGACCTATTAGGCCATCCTCTGCTACACATATGCTGCTGGAGTCATGAGTCCCACCATGTGTACTCCTTGGTTGGTGGTTTAGTCCCTGGAAGCTCTTATGTAAAAATAGTGTTCTCATTTGACATACCTACTGGAAGGTATATATGTCTGTGTGTGTGTGTTTATCTATCTCTATCTATGAATATGATGATTAAGAACATACATACTTCCATCCCACAGACATATATCTATTGCCATTTTGGCAAAAGGAATTATTTCTTTGTCCTCTATGTACACTTTATTTTGCCTACCAGAGCAAATATATTAAATCCCAGTCTCTGATGAAACTGACAATATTTTCACTTGTATACAAGGATGACTTTCTGATCAGGTTTTGACACTTAATAAATGTTTAGGAAAGATTCCAATGAGCTCAAAAGATACCCAACTCACTAATAAGAAGTGTTTAATAATGAAAACACACACAAAAGAAATAGTTCAGAGATGACCTAAATCTGAGAACCAAATACAACCCCATCCTTACCTTCTGTAAGCATGCTCAGTGGTATGCCCTCTATCCAAATATAGCCTCTAGGTTCATGCTTATCGAAGCACAGGAATAGGACTGCAAATGCAAAGGCCATACAAGCTGCTTCCTAAACTCAGTTCTGATGATGTCAGAAGTACAGAGCCTAGACACTAGGTATATTGAATCCACTTCTGTTCGCTTTACCAAGGCTGAATTGCTTCAACTCCAGCTGCAGCCTGCATTTCTAACTCCCTGTTCTCTTTCCAGCCCACAGTCTTATTAACAGTTTGTGTCTGCTTTGTTTATTAGTGAGGAAGGAGGGTGTGTTTGCAGAGAAGTGCCTGAGGTAGGTCAAAATGTCTTTCTATCAGAGCCTATCTTAATGGGGCTCTGCTGGGAAGTGGGGAGAGTTCAGAAAACTCCCTGTTATCCCCCATTCCTTTAGCTAAAATAGGCTAAGTTGTTTCCCAAGGCTTATCTTGTGCTTCACTGACTGGCCAGTATTCCTTGGGGAAGCCGAAACTAACTCTACTGTCCTATTCGACTTGAATGATAAGTAAATGAAATGGAGAGCTAAGCAGCCCCTTTGTTACAGAGCACCTCAGTGAGGCTGGTGTCTATTTTTAGAAAAGAAGGAGTTGGGGAAAGGTAAGGTTTATTCTTCAGGGATGGGCAGGTAGAATAACAATCTGCTAAAGTTTAACATTCAAGATTTTTTAGCTACACTATAAATGAGACTTTTTTGCCTACCTTGGTGCAATGCTGTCAGCGTAATTGCACATCCCTGGGCAACCAGCACATGAACACCAGGAAAAGGATACATGCAACCTGTGCCTTAGAATTGAAGGTTATGGGATCATGGTGTAACAATTGACTAGGTGGTTGAATTAGGGAGAAAATAGGTAGCCTGATAGCCAGAAATATTGAAACCTCAGGTTTCAGCTCAAAAATCATTTTTAGTGAGCTCTGCTTTATCATGTCTTTCAACATAACATTTTACTGACATGATGATACTGAAAGGGCTGGTGCCACTCCTATTCGCCAAGGTTAGTTAGTCACTACCTTTTGGTGTTCCCTCCCCCTGCCCCTGATAGAATGCCACAAGGCTTAGCCTATGCAAAGTGGCTGGATCCTTTCACTGCCTCTGCTGACTGATGGTGTTGGTGATGACCACCTGTTTGCCTTCATTCCACTGCACTTCCAGATTTCCCATTCCTGGATTGTCTGTCACCCTCAGGTGATACATACTGGGGATAGTGAGGCTCTTTTGGTGGCTGTGAAAACTGTTCCCTGCTACTTGGTCTTTCTTGAAAAAAAAAATTTTTTTGAGTTGTGAATCTTCTGAACCCCTCCTTTTCTGCATGAGCCTCTCAAGTAGTAGTTTCAAGTATTTTTTTTTAATTTTTGTTTCTCTCATGTGTGTGTGTGTGTGTGTGTGTGTGTGTGTGTGTGTGT
>JADRCC010155032.1:0-10421 GCA_019843855.1 Hylomyscus alleni
TTTTTTTTTTTTTTTTTTTTTTTGGTTTTTCAAGACAGGTTTCTCTGTGAGTTCCCTGGCTGTCCTGGAACTCACTCTGTAGACCAGGCTGGCCTAGAACTCAGAAATCTACCTGCCTCTGCCTCCCAAGTGCTAGGATTAAAGATGCGCGCCACCACCGCCCGACTTCTTAACTATTTTCTGAGAAGTAAACTAAGAGCCACAAAAACCAGTGTATATGGCTAACGTTGGTAATGAATAGCTTGTTCTTCCTTGTGGAGCTCATACACATACTTGGATACGTCTAATGATCTGCAACTCTTTCTTTAAGAAGCTCACACTCATGCTCTCAGATATGCCTTAATTTCTTCTGAGAGCCTGGCTCTCCCTCAGCTGTTGTACTTAAGTTATAGTAAAGTAGCTTTAATACAAATCTCCAGCGTTGCTTCATAAACTGACTAGTCCTAACGTTCCTTTCAGCGCCAAAGCTATAAAACCTAGCCTGAGCTGAGGTCCCTAATTGCATAGGGGAACTCAGGCTGCTGAGTGTGGCAGTGGTTGGGTGTCTGTCTCCTGACTGCTAACGAAGAGTTTAATCCATTGATTAGGTCAAAGCCCTCAGAAACCTATCATTTCCCCCAAAATACATCAACTGTCAGCCAAGCCTTTAACACATTGGCCTTCAGGGACAGGGATGGGCAATTCAGAACCCACTCATAACAGACAGGTTGGAAAATCTATAGTCAATCTAAGAAAGCATAATGTAGGTTTGGGGTATATATAAGCATAATTAGGAAAATGTCAGTAATGATATTAAAGATTTGCAACACTAGTAATATATTTTATCTTCTTACCATGTGAAACATAGCAGACAACTGCTTAAAAAAAGTTTAAAATGGACCTGTGCACTATGGATGTAGTTCAGTGGTAGAGCACTTCTTTATCATGTAAGAGGCCCTGGGCTTAGTCTCCATTTACCATGATAAGTAAGTAAGTAAATAAAGAAATAAAAGTTTTTGTGGCCTACTTTCCCAAATTGAGATATAAGCTGGACTACAAAAGAAGGATCAATGTATTTAAAAAAAAATTACCCCCTTGAATATATTTCCAGACTTTCAAAGGCTTCAAATATTTAAGATTCAAGTCTAAGGCTATACCACTCTGACTGCTCCCAATCTTGTCTGATCTCAGAAGTTAAGTAGGGTCAGGCCTGGTTAGTACTTGCATGGGATTTGCCTGGGAATATCCAGTGTTACAGGAAAGGGGGGGGGGGAGTCAAACACAATGTCAAACCAGGTGCTATCTGCTTAAAGGTCAAACAATACCATCTAAATAAGACTGAGTAAAACAGAACTTACAACGGCAGCCAGGCATTATTTTGAATTTCACAATAGTGAAAATATGACGCATGGGTACTTACAGGTAGAAAATAATTACTGTGATGATAACATAGTTCAGCAGACTTAAAAAAAAAAGAAAATAATGCTGTTTTACAGAACAGTGTTGTATTTGACTATCCTGTCTTTTACATCCGTTTTGCTGAGGTGTCAAGGTGGACCATTAGGACAGTAAGGCAAGCTTAAAATATCAATAAAGTCTTATTTCAACAGGGCAAGGGCAAGGTGAAAATGAATAGTGCTGACTTCACCTTGTGGCCGTTTTCCGAATGCAATAGCACCAGAAGTGGGTTAGATGGCTTACCACAGATGGCAAGAGTAATCTCAATGCAGAGGAGCCACAAATCAAATCGTGCTCCCTTATTGGCTCATTTAAGTTAGATGCATTCAACACATATAAAATGCACATGGGTATACACATTTGCACACATGTGACAAAGATAATTGGAGGAAACATAGCACCCTGATAATAGCACCCTGATAATAGTATGGGGCGGGGGGGGGGCTGAAGAATAGAGTTCTCACCCTAATAGTATGTGAATATATTTTCTGCATTTGCAAAGTAGATAATGAATGGATCACTTTGTAATCCAAGATAGAAGCTAATTAGAGATTTACTTATGCTAAGTATGTTTGTTCTAGAATATTTGAAAAGTATCCTAAAACCATAGTGTTTTTCAGCCATTCTTATGCAGACAAGGCTATAAAATACCAGTTTTCATGTCTTAATCCCTGATGTATTGGTTCTTGATAGATTTACTTCCTAGATCTTCCTAATGAAGTGGCATTTGTTGCTGCATTGATCATGCTTGCTCATGTGCCTGAGGCTCCCCGAGTATAGGCTTCAGGGAACAGATGCTGATGCAGTCTGTCTTTACTCTCTCGTAGACACTGCCAAGGGTTTCCACAGAGAATGTGTGCCAAGTTTGCCTCTCCCAGTATTATATTAAGATCTCACAGTTCTCCAATTTCCATTTTAGAAGGATGCATCATGAATCTTGCCAAACTCTATAGTTATCCCAGGGTGTGTATCAAAGCTTTTAAAATGATCCACTGTCTTTACAATTAAAATTTGTATGTCAGATATGCTATTGATATGACAAGAAGATGGAAAATTGAGAAAGTTCGCTACACTACATTAACAAGTATAAATGATTTTTCTTGCACAGATGTGAAGACACAGTGTGTAGTTGACTGGAATCAGTGTTAAGAGATAATTTTTAGGTGCATGGTAAATATTTAAAATGTTAAATGGTAATGCTATTCACCACATCAGTACCCCTTATAATCCAGATAAGGCTTGAGGTGTGCTCTTCTACCCTTATTTGTGTCTTCTCATTGTTCATGGCTGAATAGAGAGGTTCCCTAACTGGATCTAAGACATTTGGCCCCAGGACACCACTCTACTCTTTGTTCCACCTAAACAGAAAAATCTACCCCCTGGTTAGCTCCTCAGTTCTTGAGCACACCACAGGACCCTCTTTAATCATTGTAAGGGAGCTTAGGTCCCTATTCCAAAAGGGAAACCTTCCTTAATCCCTGCCTGAGAAAACTCTCCCTTTTCTACATCTCTGGAAGCACAGCCCTCCCTACATTCTCCATTCATACCATTTTTTATATAAGACCAAAGAAACCCTGGCTCTTGATAGCTTATTTTTCCATAGCTGACATAAAAGTTCCTAGGACAAGGGGGAGGGGCCTAACCCTGCCCTTGTTGAAAATGCAGAGCAGTAAACACCGGAAGTGATCAAGCCTCCCAGCAGAATGTGTTCTCACACATTTGATCATCCACCAGCTTTTCAAGGTACCTGGGTTGACAGACTCTCTTCCTGGCTCTGGCAAGGCTCTGGTGTGCAGACTCCTTGCCATCTGTCTCTGAGATTAGGAGCATGTGTGTTGTAGTCACACATCCATGAAGACAGAATAAAAATACCTCCTAAGAGGGCTATCTTGAGATTCAATGCAGACACCAAAGAGCCTGGAGCTTCAATTCTCATAAAAACATATTTTATAAATAGTTGCTGTTTTATTCCCCCTAGAGCAAGAAATGCTACTGTGGCCTCTTGACCTGCCCCCTCAGCCAGTGCTCTTTAGTAGTTATATACACCAGAACCTCCAATGATGTGCTTTCTTTTTTTTTTTTTAAAGATTTATTTATTTATTATATGTAAGTACACTGTAGCTGTCTTCAGACACACCAGAAGAGGGCGTCAGATCTCATTACGGGTGGTTGTGAGCCACCATGTGGTTGCTAGGATTTGAACTCACGACCTTCCGAAGAGCAGTCGGTGCTCTTCCCCACTGAGCCATCTCACCAGCCCAGAAATAGGGTTTCTTATTCAAAGGCCAATCAAGTTGTTAAGCCATAATCATACAAGCCCAAGAAAACAAACACATATGCTTATTGGATATCCATAGTGTCTATGTAAGTCCCTTTTATTCTAGATGTTGCCACTCTGTCTTTTGGACAATGTCATCAGTATATTTTACCAGACCTGCCACTTTGATTCTTTTTTTTTTTTTTTTTTCGAGACAGGGTTTCACTGTGTAGCCCTGGCTGTCCTGGAACTCACTCTGTAGACCAGGCTGGCCTCGAACTCAGAAATCCGCCTGCCTCTGCCTCCCAAGTGCTGGGATTAAAGGCATGCGCCACCACTGCCTGGCAGACCTGCCACTTTGAAAGTGTCATCTCAGATGTTCATTACAATCGTGTATCCTGGGGGCTGGAGAGATGGCTCAGTGGTTAAGAGCACTGACTGCTCTTCTGAAGGTCCTGAGTTCAAATCCCAGCAACCACATGGTGGCTCACAACCATCCATAATGAGATCTGACGCCCTCTTCTGGAGTGTCTGAAGACAGCTACAGTGTACTTATGTATAATAATAAATAAACCTTTAAAAAAGTGGGGAGGGGGCTTGCCATTCATTTAAAAACAAAAACTGGGGCTGGTGAGATGGTTCAGCGGGTAAGATCACCGACTGCTCTTCCTAAGGTCCTGAGTTCAAATCCCAGCAACCACATGGTGGCTCACAACCACCCGTAATGAAATCTGATGCCCTCTTCAGGTGTGTCTAAAGACAGCTACAGTGTACTTATGTATAATAATAAATAAATCTTTAAAAAAAAAACAATCGTGTATCCTGAGGTTCTTCCCTTAAGGACTGCTAGATTTAGGAACACAGAAAGTACAGATGCATTCAAGTGAACAACATAAGGATGCATGCTACGTTGAGGGAAAGAGAGAGAATGTGTATGGTTGTGGGTATATGTTGGAGTCAGAGAGTGGACTTCAGTCTGGAGAAGATGGTAAATCTAAGGTAGATCAAACTCCATGTTTATCTGCTACAATGTCTCTCCTACTCAAGGGCAGATGGATTTTGCTTTCACTGGGCATCCAAATGCCTGGATGATTCTCACCTACATTACAGAGTACAATCTGCTTTACTCAGCCTGAGTCACCACAGGTTTAAATATTAACCTGTCCAAATGCATTGTCACAGAAACATGAAGAATAATATTGAGTTATCTAAGCACAAATGGCTAAGTCGGTTTAACACATATAACCAATCTTCACACATAAAATATTCATCATTTATTCTGAGCATGAATTTGACCAGTTACCATCTTTTTTCCCCCTCACAGGTAACCCTGGAGGTCTGGTAATCAAACAAGCTGCTTCAGGGAACAGCCCCAGCTGAGTACATAGCAGATGCGAACACAAGTTGTAAAGCATCTGAGGAGACCCTCTAGATTTTCAGAATAATAAATCCTCCAGATGACTGCAATTCCAGCTTACAGGCACCACATGGAGTAGAAAAGCATCCATCTGACCCAAAACAACACAGGAATCAACACCTATATCATTGAAAAGTATCACTAAGCAGACATGTAAATCCAAAATGTTTTAAAAGTTTGATGACATAGTTCCTCCTTTTGAGTGATCTGTTTTTCATTGGGTAAGAAACAATTCCCCCTTTTTTGTTTGCTTGTCACATACCTTAAAATTATAAGACATGTTTTAGTCAGTGGGATTCTCTTACTTCTGAAGATGTGGTAAGACTTCATTAGAAATTTGACTATATTCTCTTTTGAGTTTGTATGTGCACACAGATGGCAGAACATTTTATCAAGGTATTTTAAAAGAAATTTCCAAGGGAATGCATCATGATATTTGATTTTAACTAGCATAGCAGCATAGTGTAAACTTGTACTACAGCAATGTGAATTAATACACTGTTCACTTAGGTTTTAGGATTGTTGAGTGTATATCTTCACCTTGTCAACTACAAAGCATTCTTTATAATATTGTTCAACTATATCTCTTATTGCTTCCGCTATATTTCAAATAGGTACTCCTACTTTTTTTTTGTTTGTTTGTTTTTCCGAGACAGGGTTTCTCTGTGTAGCCCTTGACTGTCCTGGAACTCACTCTATAGACCAGGCTGGCCTCGAACTCAGAAACCCGCCTGCCTCTGCCTCCCAAGTGCTGGGATTAAAGGCGTACGCCACCACCGCCCTGCTGGTACTCCTACTTTTAAAAACTCTTCTCTTCCTCTTTCTTCCATAGTTATCCTCTAGTTTTATTTCTTAAGCACAACATTCCCTTAATTTAACAAGCTCTAAAATCCAAAAGCCCTAGCAGTATTACAGCACATCCTTCAACAAAAAAATCTGAACATCGATGATCTCAATTCACCCTTCAAAAGCCACAGACTAACAGATTGGATTAGAAAATTAGAACCTTCTTTTTGCTGCCTCTAAGATACACACCCTACTGCCAAAGATAAATACACTCTTAGGGTGAAAAGAAGGGAAAATAGTATTTCAAGCAAATGGAAGCAAGAAAGAAGCAGATGTTGTTGCTGCTATCCTAATATCCCTAAGGATAGAGTTCAAATCAGTTCTCGTCAGAATATGTAAAGAGGGTTATCTCATGCTAATAAAGGGAACAATTTATCAGAAGGAAAAGTTAATTCTAAATACATATGTACAGGCTCACCCAACTCAGTAAAGCAAACACTAACAGATTTAAACCCATCAATTAACCCCAAAATGTGAATAGTAACCCTAATAATCTAACCAAAAGAAAGAAGACTCAAGTTAATAAAATTAGAGGGAAAATGGTTATAATAGATATCAATGATATTCAGAAAATCATGGTCTTACCTTAAAAACAGATTCACTTTTGACAAATCACAACAAAATAGACTACATGCATATGATCTACCAAAAATAAACCAAGATTATTAAAAAACACAATTTAAGCAGGTATATAACAGAGAACTTGGAATTTCCCAACTGAAAAATATCCAGTCCCAGATGGATTTACTGGTGAATTTTACCAGACATTCAAAGACGAGCTAAGACTAATGCATCTCGCTCGAACTATTCCTTGCCATGTGTCAGAAAAGACAGGATCATCACCTCACTCTATTTTTATGATGCCATTGTTACCCTAATACCAAAAGAAGACAAAGATGCAACAAAAGAATAGAATTACAGGCCAATTTCAAAAATTCTCAATAAAATATTTGTAAATTGAATTTCAAGAACATATTCAAAAGACTTCCCATGATCAAGTTAGTTTTATTAAAGATGTGAGAATGGTCTAATGTATGTAAATAAGTAAGTTTCATAAATTACATAAATATAATTACTGGGTTTCTAGGAGGAAGCAACATTACTCTGAAAATAATAGGATCTTCTATATATTCTAAATGTTCACCCTTTCTTAGATATTTAAATGTTTTAATACTTTATTAGATATTTAAATGATTTTTATGACTTAATAATTTTTAATCCTTTATTAGCTAGTTAAATGATTTTTTTCATTCTCTGAGTGTTGGTAATATGTTTTGATATGCTAAAAGTTTTGGATGTTGATAAATTCAAACAGCTATTTTTTTTTCTTTTGCCGTCTGTACTTTGGTATCATATCTAATATATTATTGTTAAATCCAGTATATTGAAGCTTTATTCTTACATATTCTTTGAAGAGCTTTTATAATTTTAGTTATCATGTTCAGGTCTTTGATTCATTTTCATACAGTGGAAGTGTAAGAGTCAAATCTCACTTTTACTGTGAACGACCTATTTATAGAATTTTATTTGTTGAAAAGATTGTCCTTTCTTCACAGAGTGATCTTGCCATCCTTGTGAAAAATCCTTATACGTCGGGGAGTCACAGCTATAATCACAGCATTCAGAAAGCTGAGCTAGGAGGATCAACATGAGTTTGAGGTCAGCTGGTATACTGAGTGAATTTTAAGTCAGCCTGGGAAAAAGCAAGATCCTGCTTCATAAAAACAAAACAATAATAATTTATGTAATGGGCTCATGGACAAAATGTTACATTATCACTTATATCTAATGGTGTAGCAAAAGATTTTGACAAATTCTTCAAGAACCTTAGAACAGAAAGAAAATATCCTTGCATAATAAGGCCTTGACATGACAAACCTATAGTGAACACTATATAAAATAGAGAAAATCTTTAAGCATTTTCATTAAAATCTATAAAACATGGGTGTCTGCTTTTCCCACTCGTATTTAGTAAGGTATAGAAATATTTAGCTTGAGCCATACGATAAGAGTGACTAGTAAAAGAAAATTCATAGAACTGATAAAAACTTTCAGCAAAGTGGAAGAATATAAATATATCTTAAAAAATACCTTGGGCACCCATCTCTTGAGAAATAAAAGCAAAAATTGACAAATATGATCTCATGAAATTAAAAAGTTAAGGAAACTGCTATTCAAGTACAGACCAGGAGCTGGACAGTGGTGGCGCATGCCTGCCTTTAATCCCAGCACTTGGGAGTCAGAGGCAGGTGGATTTCTGAGTTTGAGGCCAGCCTGGTCTACAGAGTGAGTTCCAGGACAGCCAGGGCTACACAGAGAAACCCCGTCTTGAAGAACAACAGAAGATTCCCATCTAGGTTATACAAAGAATTCAAGAAATCAAACATCAAGAAAACAACCTAATAAAAATAGGTTATAGAAGATTAGCATCTAGAATATACAAAGAATTTAAGAAATCAAACATCAAGAAAACAAGAAATCCAATTAAAATGGATTATAGAACTGAACAAAGCATTCCTGAAAGAAAAATACGAATGACAAATAATCATTTCAAAAATTAACCAAATCATTTGACTTCAGAAAACTTTAAACTTACAGTCCTTAGCACCCTACGCAGAATGTCTATTATTAATAAACCAAATGATAACAAATACTGGCAAGGGTGTGAGGAGATAAAGAACCTTTATCCACTGTTGGGAGTGTAAACTGATGAATCCACTATGAAAGTAAGTGGGAGATTTTTTTTTTTAAAGATCAAAAGTGGACCTATCATATGACCTTGCTATATATTCAAACTCTGTAACCTACAATCGAGATAACTGCCCATTTATTTTCAGTGTTGCTCTGTTTACAATACTTAGTGTTCACAATGTCTTAGGGTTTTACTGCTTCGAACAGACATCAAGACCAAGGCAACTCTTATAAAGGACATTTAATTGGGGCTGGCTTACAGGTTCAGAGGTTTAGTCCATTATCATCAAGGTAGGAACATGGCAGCATCCAGGCAGGCATGGTGCAGGAGGAACTGAGAATTCTACATCTTCATCTGAAGGCTGCTAGCAGAAGACTGGCTTCCAGGCAGCTAGGTCGCGGGTCTTAAAGCCCACACCCGCAGTGACACACCTATTCCAACAAGGCCACACCTTCTAATGGTGCCACTCCCTGGGCCAACCATATATAAACTATGATACCTACCAAATGGAATCAGCCTACAAGTCCATCAAGTGCTAAATGGATGATGGAAATGTGATATATCTAATGTAATTTTATTCACCTGAAAAGAAAAATGAAATTATGAAATTTGCAGAAAGATGAATAGAATTAGAAAATCTTATACTAAGAGAGACAAATCACATTTTTCACTCATGTATGGATCATAGCCTCAGATTATTAGATTTGTGTGTTTAATTTGGGATATCTATGGAGGTCAGGGACTTAGATGTTCTCAGTGGTTAAGAGCACTGGCTGTTCTCGCAGCATGTGGCTGTGACTCCAGCTCCCACACAATGGCCCACAATGGCCTGTAACATCACTCCCAGGGGTGATCTAATCTCCTTTTCAGATCTCCACGGGTCCCAGACATGCACATGGTGCACACAGAAAGACATTCAGACAAAACACCAACACACATAAGATAAATACAAATTAAATAAATTAAAATGATTTTGAAGGAAAATATCCTGCACAGGTGAAAATTGCTTCTTCCTAGAAGACATAGATTATTAAATGAGAGTCTCAGTGCCAGGTATCATACCGTAACCTTATGAGTCAAGGAGGCCCCACAAAGCTCCTTTCTGGTGGTCAAATACAAATAATAATACATATACACTATCTATTACGAAAAGGTGGTTCTTGAAACACTGTCTCCTGCTACCAGGATACCCTTGTATTAAAGTCACTCTCCTTGTTCACCCATTCACAGAAGAATTCTTTTATAAGACAGCAGACACCTGTGGCCATTGTGACTGCCTCAGCTCAGCACTGCAGTTGAGTGTCTGGAAAATTCTGGAATTATTAGCAGGAAGCCACCATGTTAGAAACTCTTAAGTTACATTCTCCAATACCAACCTTCTAAAGTATAAAGTCCCTGAAGTTTTCTTCTTTTGTCTCCTTAGGAGGTCTGTTCGAGGATAATTATGAATGTGACCCAACCCCAAATTATAAACCTACTTAAAACATTTTATTTTTTATTAATGTTTCTTTTGGAACTTCATTGTACAGCTCTTGAGCATGGAATTTATAGATGTTAATGTAATGTTGCAATGTCAAATTGGACACTCTTGGTTTAGATCTTAGATTTTTCACAGAATGAATTTTGCTATGTTATCTAAGCCTTTTGAAGAAAGAAATGGGAGTACTTTGGGAGACAGACACAGAAACAGGGAAACAGTTTTAAGCCTATTAAAAGTCATCCCAGCACACACACACACACACACACACACACACACACACACACACACACAC
>JADRCC010155038.1:0-10333 GCA_019843855.1 Hylomyscus alleni
CTTTTTTTTTTTTTTGGTTTTTCGAGACAGGGTTTCTCTGTATAACACTGGCTATCCTGGAAGTCACTTTTTTAGACCAGGCTGGCCTCGAACTCACAAATCTGCCTGCTTCTGCCTCCCAAGTGCTGGGATTAAAGGCGTGCACCACTGCCCGGCTTCTAATTCTTATTAAACAAGTATTAACAGTTATTTCCATTAACATGTTATAGAATAGGTTATAGTTTGTATACCAGAAGGCATATATGAATAAAATTTGACTCAGAAAGTGACAAATTCTATTTTTTCTGTTTTTATTTTTGAGATTATAATTAAAATATTTCTTCCTTCCTCTTCCTTCTCTCAAAGCCTCCTTATTATTTCTTATACTCTTCCTTATTTTTCAAATTTACAACCTTATTTTAATTGTTATTACATGCATATTTATACATGTTTCTATGTATACATTTATACATATATTCCTAAGTGTACATATAAGCACATATATACATATGTATATACATATATACATAATCATAAATAATAAACTCAATTTTTATGCTGGACATTTGATATTGGATAACCAATTAATATGGTCTCCCCTGGGGAAGATTATTTCTCCAACTCTCAGGATTCCTTACTTGCTTCTGGTTCTCTATGTAAGTTGGAAACTTATGGAGTTTCTTATATCTCTCTTACTTTTTTCATTTGTGGAAAAGTCAAAGATGAGCCTCATCAGATGATTCTTCCATGTGTATCATTACTGGTAGTAATTATATGATTTGAGAATATTTTCCAGGATTTATATATATAAGGAGGCATATATATTCTTTTATTCTTTACTTGACTTGAGAAGTACTTTATTGTGACATTAAATGGGCCATTTTTAGCTAAGATATTCATCCTGGAAGTATACCCCATTTAGCTGAGTTATTCTCATTTATATTGACAGGAGTTAGTTGGTGTGCTATAATCTGTCAATGGCTATTTAGTAAGTTTGGAGGCTTTAAAATTCATGTCGATTTTTATCTATCAGCCATAGAATATATAAAATAAAAAAAAATATCATTCTCTGAGAACTTGGTAAAGTGCTAAGGTTAGCTACAGTTTGTGTTCACAGCTAAGTAAATGGGATAAATTTGTAGTAGACTAAACAAAGAGGTTATTGATATAAAGTGACACAGACATTAAACTTTGCCCATAAAACATATTGTGAATAATTGAGATTTGCCTTCTGTGTTCTATGATTTAAGAGGAGAAAGAAAAGTATGAAGGGAAAGGTGAGAAAAGGAAATGGACAGCAGAATAAGGCCACATATAAACTTAATTTTCTTTTAGTAAGATATTTTCAGTATATTTTGCAAAGTGTTTTAATATGATATTATAACATTAAATTTGTTTTCAGATTTTATATGAAATATATGGATAACAATTACAAAAATAATTGTTTTTTCTTTTCTACAATCCTCTTAGGATACTTTACACAAAATTGAAATGAAGATATGTGTTCAGTAATGCACACAAAGGTATTGTCTACTAACATAAAATTTAAATCTGGATTTTGTAGTATATATTCAAGGTAATAGTATTTTTATTAATTAGTTTATTTTTTTACATTCCATATTATACTCCCCCATCTACCCTTTAACTATCCACAACCCATACCTCCTCCCCACTCTCCTGTCTCCACATGGATGTCCCCACCTCCCATCTGTCCTGACCTCTAAACTCCCTGGGGCCTCCAGTCTCTTGAAGGTTAGGTGCATCATCTCTGAATGAATACAGACCTGGCTATCCTCTACTGTATGTGTGTTGGGGGACCTCATATCAGTTGGTGTATGCTGCCTGTTTGGTAGTCCAGTGTTTGAGAGATCTCAAGGGTCCAGATTATTTGAGAATACTAGTCCTCCTACAGGATTGCCCTTCTCCTCAACTTCTTTCAGCTTTTCCCTAATTCAACAACAGGAGTCAGCTACTTCTGTCCGTTGGTTGTGTGTTCATACTGAATAATTACTACAGTTAATTATAATCTTAAAAATAAATGATGATAGTATTTATCACATATAGTTACCTTTAATACATTTTTGGTACCAGCACAGAAAATTCACTCTCATAAGAACAGTTCTAATACAGAGAACAGTATTACCACTATATGTCTTACCTCAAGATATACTTAGTTCTTAAAATCATCTCAGCTATCAAGAATTTTACATACTTCAATATATATGTTTTTGATTCTCACTCAGCTCTCCATAATCACCTTAATTTCTTCACTTATATTTAATTTGATTTTAATTAAATATATTTATATTGTTATTTTTCAGATTTTTATAAATCCATATGGTGCATCTTTAGCATATTTACCTTTTGCTTCTCCTCCTATCTACTTTGAGATTAATTGCACTGTGACCAAATGTAACCTATACACTCATGTGCAGTTTACTAGAGCATGCTAACCCAACCAATGACCAGACTCTTAAAAAATTGACTATTTCTCCTCTAGGAGCCATAAATTGCCAAGGTCTACTCAACTAGGGATGAGCTATTGTTATCCACACCCAACTCTATAATGAAATGATTACTGGCTTTATTTTTGTGCAGGCAACTGCAGCTGCTGTGATTTCATTTTATAGGGGTCTTCATGTTCAGAAAACATTGTTTCATTTTTGTCCTCCTCAACCTCTGACTCTTAAATACTTCTCTTTCTTAGGTTTATGGGGATATGAAATAAATATTCTATTCATTGTCACTTATTTTTTGCACTTTAGTCAGCTGTTTTTGTGATAACTGTCACTCAGTGCACAAACTTCCCAAATGATATCTAAAATCTGCACTAATCTACTAAACATATATAAAGGAGATCATAAAGCATTTGACCTTCTTTGTTTGACTTATTTCATGTACCTCAATGTCCTTCAGATTCACCTACTTTGTTACAAATGAAAATATATTTTTGTGGTTTGGGCACACAGAGTATTTGTTTTGAAGAATGAAGGGAAGAATTCATACATGCTAATTAGGTTTTCTGCAATTATATCTGCCTTAAGCATATTATTCTTAAGATTTAATTTAAAATTAATTTTTGTTATTGTGTATTTTAGAGTGGTATTTGCACATGAATGTAGGGGTCAATAGGTATCACATATGTCAGACCTCCCTGTAGCTGGAGAAACAGGCATTTGAGAGCTGTCTAAAGTGAGTGCTGGGAATTGAACTTGGGCTCTCTGAAAGAGAAGTCCTGATTTTTCATCACTGAGCTATTCTCCAGTCCCATTCATCTCCATTTTTAAAGGATGAATCATTTTTTAGTTAATGCAGCAATGGATATGTTCATCCATTGTCAATGATGGGGATCGTATCTATGTAACACTGAATCTTTTTTAGCTGTGAATCATCATTCATCTAGGTTGCCAGGATGGCAAAAGCCAGAGGATGTATAACTTAATAGATTTGCAAAATGAAAGAAATTACAGACTCTGGCAAAGTTTCAAAGTGTGTAGGAGTTATTTTATGATCGCTTATCAATCTTGAACATGATGGCTAGTAGCTGAGCGATGTGAAATTTCTTGACCTTCATAGGTATAATCAAAACCAAATGATTGATATTTCCCCGGATATTAACATTTCATTTTTAACCATCTTAATAATATTAAAAAAGTAATAAAATATGAATAAAATAAAATCTACTGACAATAAGTAAATGAAACCATATGAACATTAATTTTCATAGTAGCAATAATTTGCTTATATTAGCTTAATATCTTTTAATATCTTTTTGATATTAGTTATTGATTACTTCACAGATGTTTCTAACTTTAGCTAACAAAGAATATTCAGTTTATGATGTTTTTATTTCCTGTCCATTTTCTAGTATTATCACATATTCTAGTATTATAACAATAAAGGTAATTTACAATAGATTGGAATTTATCTTAATTCAGATTTTTTTAGCTCAGGAAATCAAAGGTCAAGTGCATATATCGATCCTGGTTTTTAGTTTATAGAATAAGGGATTTGTGAAAGTGGACACTGTAGAAGGAAGAAAATGTAGTACAAGCTGGCAAAACAAATAGTTCCCAAAGAAAAGAGTAACTCATTTGTTCATGAAGGCTTGACTACATTATCAAAATATCTTTCATTAATCCCAACCTTCATAGGAATTAAGATTTCAAGACATGAACTCTTAAAAGATACACTCAAACTAAAGCAGTATGTAACTTTCTTTACCTATCCACCCAACTTATATGTTGTTGACCCTTGAAGCTAATGAATGTTATTTCATTTAATTTTTTCTGTTAGTCATGACTGATAATTATTAAGTTCCCATTATAAATGAAGGAATTGTGCTTTCAGAATTAATGTTCACACAGTACACTGAGACTAAATTTTATGTAGGCTGGGATTGACTCCAACGTTCATTTGTACCTTTTATGTTTATTCTTTTAGTTCTTTGGTGTTTTCTTATTTATTCTTCATATAACAGGCAGGCAATTTAGCACAAAATGACCACAAATTTGTCCTTGTTAATAATTCACTCCACAGTTTCCTTTTGTTGTCAACTGATGAAATCTAAAGACCAGTTCTTAGCCTGACACACAAGCCTTCTCCACTTGTGAGTCTATGAATATTGAAATCCATCTATATTTGCACTTATTTATATAAATAAATATTAATCACTTCAAATCATGGTTTTATGTCATATTTCTTTTTAGAACAATAGCATTATCATTTCAGGTGACAGATACTTGATTTTCTGCTGAACTCATGTCTCCAAATAGCCAACTTTTCATTAAATCACCATGTCAGAATCTTTCTCACATTTAAGCCTTTCAATTGTGAATTTTATTTGTATTGTCTTTACCCTGATTCAGGATAATAAAGTTTTGCTCTTCCCCCAAGAGACAACTTGAAAGATTCCTAGATGTGAAAATTTTCTATAAAATTCCTTTATCTGCTACTACTCCATGAATTTTTCTTTTGTAACAATTACTGAGTGACAGTATTATTTAAATTATCCCACGCATGTGGATACTCCGTCTTATAACACATTTAATAATTCTTTTGTATGGATTATTTAGACTCATAAAATATTAGCACATTTTCTATATGTTTATTAGTTTGTCTTTTCTCTGCAGTGTGTTAAGCTGTTTGAAATGACATCTGATTAGAAGAGCTCAAGGTCAGCAGGTAAAGTTTGACCTTTAACAGGCCCACACATATTTAAAAATGCTTGTAAAGAAATAAAGAAAAGGATCTTTTGAGCTTCCTAAAGATGAGACTGAAAAATATATTTAAAGACTAAAAGTTATACCATGCAATAATTCAAAATGATAAGCCAACAGCAAAATTAATGGATGATGATTCATCTCTGAGTAATATAGTATACAAGACATGATGTCAATTATATTCTTGTATTCACTTAGACATCTAAAAATATAATATTTTCATGTATTCTCAGAATTTATATTAACAAATACATGGTAATATTTTAGATTCCAGCTCTCTGAATATGTTTTCTGATATGTTCCTCACATAGAGTGAGGGAAGGGGTTTTCACAATTAGGAAGTGAATATAGGCTTTCAATTGACCAATAGGAACATTAGAACAGGAATAAAGCCCAGAGGCCTTACATCTCCCCTTTAGGTGTCCAGAACTGACTTTTGATATGTAACTGGAGACTTATGAAAATTAATCATAGTGGGTTCCACTTACATGCCTCTGATAAATATGTTCTGACTTAATGAGGGTCCTTTTTATCAGTCTTCATGATGCTTTAAGATAATAAATTCTATAAAATTGTCACTGGAATGTGATGATAGTCTCTTAGAAAAGGGTTACATATTTACATGTTAAAGTTAATATGAAACTATATAATTAGAAGGAAAGTCCCACAGATTATAATCAAATCCCAAATGAGTTCATTATAATTATATTTAATTCATCAAATGACAAGAAATTTAATAAAGACTAGAACCTAGCTCATTTCATGAATAGAGAAAGATCCTCATCAGCCTAGGTTTTACATTTTTCTTTTCTCATTTTAAGTTTCAAATAGAAAAAAAAAATATCTCCTTCAAATTAATAGATCTGACCTGAGAACCACTATGAAGCAAGGGTTTGTAGGACATTTTTTGTTACTCATACTTAAGCAATCTACAGTTAATTTAAAGCAACAGCGACAAAAGACTCTTCAGAGTTATTTTACAATGTTGCAGTGTTGTTTTTAGGGGAGATGAAGCATAGAGCTCTCAAAAAACATTTTTATTACAATGAAAGTTCAAAATTAAGTTGGCACAATGAGGAAAATGTTGAGCACATAGTGATGAATTTTAATTCATGACACAAGTAGTACTTTATAAACTTGGCTTATACAACTTCTTTTCAAACTCACACATCTTTTTTATACTGTCAAATGATTCTCACCATAATTCATATTTTATAATGTTTCTTTAGTATGTTTTTAACAGCCAAAGTCAGAGCATGCACTTCATGATTTTGAAAGTACTCATATACCGATTATAATAGCTATTGCTCTTAGTTGATATATAAATCAATTCAAAATAAGAGGAATATGCGTTTCCTAAGGTCACACAATCATGTGGTAATAATAGGAGAAGAATAATTTCTAATCAAATAACTTTTGATCTATTCAATATAATACCAATCCCAGCACATTTCATCTTACAGTTGTTTTCTGTGGGACATGGAAACACCTGAAATAATGCTCCTCCTCTCCTTTCTTTCTTTGCCTCTCCACCTTCTACCATTCCATCCTTCTTTTCTCCCTCTTTCTATCAAAGGAGGATGGGACTCACAATCTTGAATAAACTTGACAGGTCTACCATCAGTGAGATAAAATACCAAATTGCACCTGTCTTGACTGTGTTTAATCATTGCTTCATCTTTAAAACATTTTTTCCTTTTCTCTAATGAGGACTTCATTTCTAAGTGGAAACCATTCAAAATCAAGGATGGCATGCTGCCCAATTTTTCTTTATTTTTCAATGTATATAATAAAGTAAGCTACACATTAGTTAGAGAGTACATTTCAGTCCAATTTCCTTTAATAACTTTAAAGAGTTAGTACTTTTATTATCTGAGTCATTTAAATGTAAGAAATATGGGTCGAAATTTAATAATTAGCAAGTCTTCTTCACATTTTCCTAACATAACAAAATGTAAGATAAAATTGTACACATTTATAAATCAATTTAAACTAGATTTTGTTTCTAGATGAAACCTTAATATGTAAATCTAGTATATGAACTTCCAAGTAAGATTATTTTATTGCAAACACCTTTTTCAGTAGGTATTACTTTGTACTGATTATCTTGAGAAACAGCAAACACAAGAGAAACTCTTTTATTACAGTCAAACTTATCCAAATTGAAGTGAACATTAACAAAGAATCAGGATTCAAAATAGTAAAAGGACTTCATAATTGAAGAAGTCCTATCCCTACTTATCAAACTTTCACAGTTTTCATTCTTTACTTTTTTCACTTTCTTTTATCTTTCCCTAGTCCAACTTTTCATCTTTTTCTTTTCCCCTTATTCTTTTTACTTTTGTTGTTTGCTTTTTACTGTGTGTATGTTTGTGTGTGTGATATGAATCGAATCTAGAACCTCTGTTTTGCTAAGAATGCTTTCTACAGATAAGCTAATTTCACAATAATAAATACACTAGAGTTTTAGACTAGAAGACAGTTATATTTAAGTGTGGACTCTAAGACATCTGTTGGAGTACTAACTACTCCCCAGGTTTGAGAGAGAGAGAGAGAGAAAGTGTGTGTGTGTGTGTGTGTGTGTGTGTGTGTGTGTGTGTGTGTGTGTGTGTGTGTAAAATTCTGGGTTAATATCCATTTATCAGTGAATGCATACCATGTGTGTACTTTTGTGATTGGGTTACCTCACTCAGGATGATATCCTTCAGACCTGTCCATTTGCATAAGAATTTCATAAATTCAAAGATTTTAATAGCTGAATATATTCCATTGTGTAAATGTACCACATTTTCTGTATCCATTCCTCTGTTGAGGGACTTCTGAGTTCTTTCCAACTTCTGGCTTTTATAAACAAAGCTGCTATGAAAATAGTGGAGCATGTGTCCTTAATACATGTACGAGTATATTCTGGTTATATGTCTAGCAGTGGTATAGCTGGGTCCTTAGGTAGTAGTATGTCCAATTTCCTGAGGAACCACCAACCTGATTTCCAGAGTGGTTGTACAAGTTTGCAATCCCACCAGCAATGCAAGAGTGTTTTTCTTTCTCCACAACCTCATCAGCATCTGCTGTCACTTGAGTTTTTGATCTTAGCCATGACTGATATAAGGTGGAATCTCAGAGTTGTTTTGATTTGCATTTCTCTGATGACTAAGGATGTTGAACATTTCTTTAGGTGCTTCTCAGCCATTCGGTATTCCTCAGTTGAAAATTCTTTGTTAAGCTCTGTAATCCATTTTTTAATAGGGTTATTTAGTTCTCTGGAGTCTTAACTTCCTGAGTTCTTTGTATATATTGAATATTAGCCCTCTATTGGATGTAGGATAGGTTAGGAGCTTTTCCCAATCAGTTGGTTGCCATTTTGTCTATTGACAGTGTCTTTTGCTTACAGAAGCTTTGCAATTTTATGAGGTCTCATTTGTCAATTTTTGATCTTAGAGCATAATCTTTCGGTGTTCTGTGCAGAAAATTTTCCCTGTGCCCATGTGCTCAAGGCTCTTCCCCATTCTCCTTTCTATTAGTTTCAGTATATCTAGTTTTTTGTGGAAGTCCTTGATCTACTTGGACTTGAGCTTTGTACAAGAAGATAAGAATGGATCAATTTGCATTCTTTTATATGATAACTGTCAGTTGAGCCAGCACTATTTGTTGAAAATGCTGTGTTTTTTCCATTGGGTGGTTGTAGCTCCTTTATCAAAGATCAAGTGACCATAGGTATGTGAGTTCATTTCTACGTCTTTGATTCTGTTCCTTTGATCCACCTGCCTGTCACTGTACCAATGACATGCAGCTCTATGATACAGCTTGAGGTCAGGGATGGTGATTCCACCAGAAGTTCTTTTATTGTTGAGAGGAGTTTTCTCTAACCTAAGTTTTTTGTTATTCCAGATGAATTTGCAAATTGCTCTTTCTAAGTCTGTGAAGAATTGAGTTGTAATTTTGATGGGGATTGAATTGAATCTGTAGATTACTTTCTGCAAGATGGCCATTTTTATTATATTAATCCTGCCAATCCATGAGAATGGGAGATCTTTCCATCTTCTAAGATCTTCGATTTCTTTCTTCAGAGATTTGAAGTTCTTGTCATACAGATCTTTCACTTGCTTAGTTAGAGTCACACCAAGGTATTTTATATTATTTGTGATTACTGTGAAGAGTGTTGTTTTCCTACTTTCTTTCTCAGTCTGTTTACTCTTTGTGTAGAAGGCCACTGATTGTTCGAGTAAATTTTATATCCAGCTACTTTGCTGAAGTTGCTTATCAGGTTTAGGAATTCTCTGGTGTAATTTTTGGGGTCACTTAAGTATACTATCATATCACCTGCAAATAGTGATAGTTTGACTTCTCCCTTTCCAATTTGCATCCCTTTGATCTCCTTTTGTTGTATAATTTATCTAGGCTAGGACTTCAAGTACAATACTGAATAGTTAGGGAAAGAGTAAGCAGCCTTGTCTAGTCCCTGATTTAGTGGGATTGTCCTTATCTTTTTTGATCAGTATTTAATTTTATTTGATATTAGAATGGCTGCTCCAGTTTGTTTCTTGGGACCATTTGCTTGGAAAATTGTTTTCCAGCCTTGTATTCTGAGGTAGTGTCTGTCTTTGTCACTGAGGTTGGTTTCCTGTATGTAACAAAATGTTGGTTCCTCTTTAGGTAGTCAGTCTGTTAGTCTATGTGTTTTTATTGGGGAATTGAATCCACTAATATTAATAGATATTAAGAAAAGTAATTGTTGCTTCCTGTTATTTTTGTTGTTAGAGATAGAATTCTGTTCATGTGGCTATCTTCTTTTAGTTTTGTTGGAGGATTACTTTCTTGCTTTTTTTCTAGCATGTAGTTTTCCTCCTTGTGTTGGAGTTTTCCATATATTATCCTTTCAAGGGTGGAATTTGTAGAAAGATATTGTGTAAATTTGGTTTTGTCGTGGAATATCTTGGTTTCTCCATCTATGGTAATTGAGAGTTTTGCTGGGTATAGTAGCCTGGTCTGGCATTTGTGTTCTCTTAGGATCTGTATAACATGAACTCAGGATCTTCTAGCTTTCATAGTCTTTGGTGAGAAGTCTGATGTAATCCTGATAAGTCTGCCTTTATATGTTACTTGACCTTTTTCCCTTACTGCTTTTAATATTC
>JADRCC010155050.1:0-15828 GCA_019843855.1 Hylomyscus alleni
AGACAATAGGAAGAACCAGCTTAAAGATGTGGCTATTGCTACTTGTAGTATGGTATTTGGAGAAGAGGGGTTGAATCTAAATCTTGAAGATATTCAAACTCATGACTTTGGAAAAGTTAGCTTGGTCACTGTCACTGAAGATGATACCATGCTTTTGAAAGGAAAAGGTAACAAAGCTCACATTGAAAAACTTATTCAAGAAATCCCTGAGCAGCTAGACAGCACAATTAGTGAATATGAAAAGGAAAACCTTAATGAGCAACTTGCTAAACTTTCACATGGAGTAGCTGTGTTGAAGGTTGGAGGGACAAGTGTTGTTGAAGTGAATGAGAAGGAAAACAGAGTTACAGACACTCCCAATGCTACAAGAGCAGCTGTTGAAAAAGGAATTGTTCTAGGAGGGGACTGTGCTCTGCTTCAGTGCATCCCAGTCTTGGATTCATTAAGATCAGAAAACAGGTATAGAAATTATTTTAAAAACCCTCAAAATTCCTGCAATGACAATTGCTAAAAATGCAGGATTTAAAGGATCTTTGATAGTTGGGAAAATTCTGCAGAGCTCCTCGGAAGTTGGTTATGATGCCATGCTTGGAGATTTTGTGAACATGGGGGAAAATGGAATCATTGATCCAACAAAGGTTGTAAGAACTGCCTTACTGGATGCTGCTGGAGTGGCCTCCTTGCTAACTACAGCCGAAGGTGTAGAGACAGAAATTCCTAAAGAAGAGAAGAACCCTGGAATGGGTGCAATGGGTGGAATGGGAGGGGGTATGGGAGGTGGCATGTTCTAACTCCTAGAATAGTTCTTTGCCCTTATTAGTGAACTGTGACAGGAAGCTCAAGGCAGGTTCCTCACCAATAACTTCAGAGAAGTAACCTGGAGAAAATAACTGAAGAGAAGGCTAGCTGATCACTGTAACCATCACTTACTGGTCTCCTTTCACAATATATAATGGTTTACTGCTGTCATTGCCCATGCCTACAGATGATTTATTTTGTATTCTTGAATAAAGACATTTGTATATTCCTGATGCTGGGAGCAAGAGCAATATACCAGTGTCCTGCTTTCAACTTAAATCACAGAGGTATCTCTACTGTTCTGTTAGCATCAGGACTGTAGTGCTGTTCACCACATAAGAAGTTCAGGAGTAGCCTTTCTGTGGAGGGTGGGAATGATTGTGTACAATGTAGAGAAGTATCCAATTATGTGACAACCTTTGTGTAATAAAATTTCGTTTAAAGTTAAAAAACTTAAACCCACACAATAATAGTAAGGGACTTCCACACCCCATTCTCACCAATGGACAGGTCATCAAAAGAGGGAATAAATAAAGAAACAATGAAACTAACAGAAGTTATGAACCAAATGGATTTAACAGATATCTATGGAACCATTCACCCCCCAAACAAAAGGATGGACCTTCTTCTTAGCACCTGATGGTACCTTCTCCAAAATTGACCACATAATCTGTCACAAAACAGACCTCAACATATACAAGAAAGTTGAATAACCCCTTGCAAATGACCATCCAAAGACTGCCCCACCTGGGAATCCATCCCATATACAGTCACCAAACCCAGACACTATTGTAAGCCAACGAGTGCTTACTGGCAGAAGCCTGTTATAGCTGTCTCCTGAGAGGCTCTGACAGTGACCGACTAATACAAAGGTGAATGCTTGCACCCAATCATTGGACTGAGCACAGGGTCCCCAATGGAGGATCTAGAGAAAGGACCGAAGGAGCTGAAGGGGCTTACAGCCCCTTAGGATGAACAACAATATGAACTATCAAGTACACCAAGAGCTCCCAGGGACTAAAGCACCAACCAAAGAGTACACATGGTGGGACTCATGGCTCCAGCTGCATATGTAGCAGAGGATGGCCTAGTCAGTCATCAATGGGAAGAGAGGCCCTTGGTTCTGTGAAGGTTCTATGCCCCAGTGTAGGGGAATACCAGGGCAGGGAAGCGGGAGTAGGTGTGTTAGTGAGCAGAGGGAGGGGGGATAGGGGGTTTTCAGAGGGGAAACCAGGAAATGGGATAAAATTTGAAATGTAAATGAAGAAAATATCTAACAAAAAAATAACCCCTTGCTTTTTATCAGATTACCATGGATTATGGCTTGCCTTCAACAACAACAGTAACAACAGAAAGCCCACATAATCATGAAAACTGAACAACTCTACTCAGTGATCACTTGGTCAAGGAATAAAATAAGGAAAGAAATGAAACATTTTCTAGAATTCAATAAAAATGAAGACACAATATACCCAAACTTATGGGGCACAATGAAAGCAGTATTAAGAGGAAAATTCATATCACTAAGTACCTTCACAAAGAAATTGGAGAGAGCATATACAAGCAGCTTAAACTGCACATCTGAGAGTTCTAGAACAAAATGTAGCAAGCACACCCAAGAGAAGGTGGAAGGAAAGAGTCAAACTCAGGGCTGAAATCAATTAGAAACAAAGAGAACAATACAAAGAATCAACAAAACCAAGAGCTAGTTCTTTGAGAAAAATCAAGAAGATAGAGAAAAAACCCTTAGCCAAATTAACTAAAAGGCACAGAGAAAGTATCCGAATTAACAAAATCACAAATGGATAGGGAAACATAACAGCAGAAACTGAGGGAATTCAATGAGTCATTAGGTCTTACTGCAAAAACCTGTGTTCCACAAAACTGGAAAAATCTAAATGAAATGTATGGTTTTCTAGATAGATACCACTTACCAAAGTTAAATCAAGATCACGTAAACTATCTAAATAGAACAGAAGCAGTCAATAAGTCTCACGAGCAAAAAAGTTCAGGGCTAGATGATTTTAGTGAAGATTTTTACCAGATTTTCAAAGAAGAGCTAATACCAATACTCCTCAAACTATTTCACAAAGTAGAAACAGATGGAACACTAAAAAACTCATTGTATAAGGACACAGTCACCCTGATCCCTAAACCACACAAAGATTCAACAAAGAAAGAGACCTTTAGACTGATTTCTGTTATGAACATTGATGCAAAAATGCTCAACAAAATTCTCAAAAGCCAGGGATGCAGAGATGGTTGAACATGTGAAAACTCATCAATGCAATCCACCATATAAACAAACTGAAAGAAAAAATGATGTGATCATCTCATTAGATGCTAAAAATGCCTTTGACAAAATCCAACACCCCTTTATGTTAAAAAGTCTTGGAGAGATCAGGGATACAAGGAACATACCTAAACACAATAAAAGCAATATAGAGTAATTCAAAAGCCAACATCAAATTAAATGGAGAGAAACTGAAAGCAATCCCACTAAAATCAGGGATGAGATAAGGCTGTCCACTCTCTCCCTATCTATTCAATACAGTACTTGCAGTTCTACCTAGAGCAATAAAACAAGTAAAAAAAGGAGCTCAAGGGGATACAAAGTGGAAAGGATGAAATCAAAGTATTGCTATTCATAGAAGATATGATAGTGTCTATAAGTGACCCAAAAGTTCTTCCAAAGAACTCCTACAGCTGATCAACACCTTTAGCAACGTTGCTAGATACAAAATTTACTTAAAGAAATTGGTAGCCTCCTTTATACAAATGAGAAAGAAATCATGGATATAACACCCTTCACAATGGTCTCAAATAATACAAAATGACTCCAACCAAGCAAGTGGACAGATGGCATTCTAGCATTCCTAACACCCAGCACCACAAATAAATATAATAGTAATGATGATGATAACGAGAACTGTCATGGTTTGAATATGCTTTGTCCAGGGTAAGTGGCACTATTTGGAGGTGTGGCCTTGTTGCAATATGTGTGTATCTGTGGGTATGTTCTATAAGACCCTCATCCTAGCTGCCTGGAAGCCAGTATTCTGCTAGCGGCCTTCAGATGAAGATGTAGAACTCTCAGCTCCCCCTGCACCATGCCTGCCTGGATGTTGCCATGTTCCCACCTTGATGATAATGGACTGAACCTATGAACCTGTAAGCCAGCCCCAATTAAATGTTGTCCTTGTAAGAGTTTCATTGGTCATGGTGTCTGTTCACAGCAGTAAAATCCTAAGACAGCAACTTTCTCATTGTCTGAGGATAAAATAGAAAGGGGAGACCAAGTTAGAGTAGAATTCTAGAAACCTGTAGAGTACAGGCTCAAATATGGTTGTTAATAATTTAAAGCTAAGCAAATATCTGCTCATAGAACATTTTTATCCAGCAAAATTAAGAGGAAAATAAAGGAATAATAGAAAATTATAATGAATAGGAAATACTTAAACTAGGCATGGTGGTATATACCTTTTATACAAGCATTCAGGAGACTAAGACAAGAAGATTATGAATTTTGAAGCTAGCCTGAGCTACATAGCAAGACCCTGTCTTAAAAGAGAAAAAGGAAAATAAGAGTGAATATGGTAGAAATATGCAGCAGATAGATGAAGGTCATAATTGCAAACAGTTGGTTTTCCTTGTTAAGTAAAAACTTTTAGACCAAGTAAAATGACTAAAACTAAAACTTGAAGTCTTTAAATTCTAGTTGTTACCCAAAGAATGCATAAAATAAGTGGACATTTAAGATAATTAGTTTAACATGTTAAATTAGAAAAACCAGTGTGAAACTGAAATAATATATGGTACAGAAATCAATTTAAATAAAGTAAAATAAATAAATTAAAATTGCAGCACAAAATTAGATATTAGTAAAGCTTTGTTCTGGTTTGCTTTTCCTTACTGTGATAAACACTGGTCAAAAGCAACTTGACTGACAGGTTATAATCTTTCATCAAGGGAAGCCAAAGCAGGAACTAAAGGCAGGAACCTGAATGCAAGAACTGAAGCAAAGACTGTGGAGAAATACTGCTTTTTTGCTTTCTCGGATACCTTTATTATGCAGCAAAGGCCCATCTATCTATGGAGGGAAATATTTTTCCCTAGACAAGGAGGCTCGATCCCCTACATCACTTAACAATCAAAAAAAATTTGCCCCACTGGTAGGCTCCCAAGCCAGTCTGGTGAAGCCAGTTCCTCAATTGAGATTCCCTCTTCACAGGTATGTCTAAGGTTGATGAAAACTAACTAGCTTAAACCTCTCCCTCCTGAGTGCTGATACCACAAATGTGTGCAGCTGTGTCCAGTTTATACAGGGCTGGGAGTCATTTTTTTTTGAGACAGGGTTTCTCTGTGTAGCTCTGGCTGTCCTGGAACTCACTCTGTAGACCAGGCTGGTCTTGAACTCAGAAATCGGGCTGGGAGTCAAATTAGCGACTTCATGAACACCTAGCAACTGTGCTACGCCCCCAGCTCACTGTTTTATAACTTTTCTGATATTTTTAAGGTTTAACTTTTTACATATAAAGTTGCAAAGCACATAGATTAATACCATAGATGCTGAAAAAAGGGGGGGGGAAATGTTTGAGCTATTGTTTTACCAATCAATGTCTGGTGTAGTGACCTTAGGCAAGTCACTTTTTCTGTGTCGTAATCTCATCATTTATAAAATAGGGCTGGCTTTGGATTAATGAGGCTGTTTAAATTTAACAAAGTCTATTTAAGAAAATAATTATAGAGTGCTTTCCTACCACAAAAGCCCTCGATTTGTTTCACATTAACATGCTATCCTCGAAAGAAAGATCTATGTAAACATAGGCAGCATTCTGAGCAAAGACCCTTCAAAAGGTCCCAGCTCAAACTTAGTGTGCTGTATTAATGATCAGACAACTTGATTGGTGCAGCTGGGTGTCTGCTTTATTTGGGTAGTATAAGATTGGCTGAGAATTTAGTTGCTATAATTGCCTGAGACTCCGTTGTTTTTAGTTATGTTTTGGCTTCCTTAAACAGCAAGGTGGTTAGTTTATAGTCCACTGTACACAGGCCTCTTTGGGCCAAATTTCATTACCTAATTCCAGATGGCAGCAATACATTTTCCTAGGACAATAATTACAGCATTATAAGAGTTAGTCAACATACTCACTCACCTACAGTACACTACTCCCACCACTGAGGCATCTGAAGCCAGAAGGACTTGTCAGCCCAGAGTTACAGGGCAAAACTGCACAGCAGAAGTCCTGTCTCAAATACAAACACTCCAGGATTAAGGAAGCGAAAGATAACAATTGTGTTAGCCCTACTCAGTGCTCCCTACACAGTCCACAGGAAGAAACAGCTAGCATTCCTATCCAAGTATTTGTAAATCTTGATCTACAAGGTAGACAAACAGAGTTTTGAGTAGTGTTCCAGTATGTTTATGGATGATTTTTGAAAACAAAATTAAATCTTTACTAAATTGAGTATCCCATACCAGACTTATTTCAGAGTAATTTGTAACTGTTATTGTTGATGTTTAAACATGAGCTGTCTTTGTTTTTTTTTGCTACAGGCCATCAAATGGCAATTAACAAAACCTAACAATTCCGCATATATACAACAAATGTTAAAGTTTTAGATAGAACTGAAAGACACTAGAAACAAAAGAAACAACAGATATCTTTATCAAAATCAGTGCAACCAGTTTATTTTTACTAAATACTTCAATATAGTAAGGCAAATATATTTCAAATTGCATTGAAATATAATCTCTACACATTATTGAATTACAAAAGTACTATGAAAAGTAGAATCCAATCTATAATAAATGTGAAATATGCCTCACCCATACTTAAAATTTGAAATACAATCAACTTTCTATAGTGAGAACTTAGAGGGGTGGGGTTACAATACAGAAACTGAAGAGTTCACTTACCATTGCATGTGATTTTTTGTAGGATTTCTTGATTCTGTTATATGATGTACGTGTGCTTTCCTAATTTATCTACAATAGTTTTATGACTTTTAAAATTAGTGGGCATTCCCTTCGGACAACTCACATTGCCCTTTTATTGTGGATGAAATAAAATCATATGCATCACAGTATGTGTCACATGTAAGTAAATATATACACATATAGGACGTGAATTAACACAAGTTCAAGATAGCTATGCACAGAATTGTACAAGAGGGCTAACATTTGAGAGTGCAGGGCCCTTCCTTCCTATTTTGCCTGATCCATTTTAGGATTATTTGACATAAAGTGGAACAGAACTACCCCTGTTAATTATATAAAGCAGTTGTAAGTTCACTGGCCTGGAAATCGGGAAAAAATGAGTTCCAATGCTGAGGCTTCCACTGTCGCTGCCAGTTTTCTCATTTGTAAGACTGTATATCTTTATCCAATTTCTAAACTTTCTCTCAGCTCTAGATTCCTCATTTTATGATTGGACATAATTCAAATTTCATCCTTTCCAAAATATTACCAGAACTTACAAAATGTCACTAAGTGATCCTATTTCATATGCAAGAACATAAAAGCCTTAAAGAAGTCACTGTTGCCACCCTCTGCTGTGTTGTCTGCCTATCTGAATTGTTTCACCAGACATTAGTCCATATTCTCATAGTTGGAAACAAACAACCAGAAAATAGAGATGGGGCAATAAACAAAAGAATGACCTCTAGTGGGTTCATGGTCTAAAAATAGCACTGGTCAAACTGGTGTGTTGTTTTTGTTATTTTGTTTGCTTGTACTTTTGTAAATACACATAAATTATCTATTCACTCCCTGCCTTGACATAGTGCTCTCGCTTACCCATTCACAGCCCTCCACATTCCCTCTCCCACCCCTGTTTCACCCTCTTGCCCCATAGCTCTGTTGTTAGGAGCATTCACCAAAATACAATTCTGCTCACCATTAATCCTTGTCTTCCCCTGCCCTCCACAGTACAAACGTCTATTTCATTCCTTGCCCCCACCACTAACAACCTGCACATATCTGCAGTCTTTCAGAGAAGGAGCTAGTTTTGTGCAAACCAACTTTGCTTTCCACTAGACACAGTTATGGAGGAAACATCCTGTCTGTGATAGAGGGGAGGGAGGCTGCAGAAGCTCTCACTTTGAGACATATTTGTTGCTATGCTTTAACAGAATTTCAGATCCTATAATTTTAAAGAACCACCAAGAATCTCTTAAAGCAATTTAAATTTTTGAAATACTTACTCTGAACAAACTTTAGATAAAAATATGTAAAAAATATACCTAAAAAATTATATTCTTATATTTGTAATGGTCTTGCCCCAAATATTTTTTTTTTAATTTTAAGTCAAAGGCTTGAAGGTAAATGATAACAGAAATATAGTCAAGTGATAGTTATAAGTATTATATCTGCAAAAAAGGTTAAATTGTAAGATGACTGCAATAAACAGTCATTTAAAATACCTACGACAAAAGTCAAACATTACAAAAAGGAAAAAAAATCAACTTTCTTACAAAATTACAATAAAATAAAACTTCCAATGTTAAAATAGTCTTTCAAATAATAAACAATTGCTAAAATTCACTATCCTAGCAAAGAATCTTCTTTAAAAAAAAACCAGCACTGCATGAGGATCTTTTGTCTTTGAGAATGGTTCTCTCTTTATTGTTCCAAGTCATGTTATTCTCTTAATGACCTGGTTTTTATTTGAAGTTTGGTGTGTCTGTGTATATGTGCTTGTATACAATACATCACACTTAGACAAATACATACCTGATACAAACATAGAGCTGGTGCATGATCAGCCTGGCTTCCTTCTCTTATTAATACAAGGAGTAATCACACAATACAACCTATAATCTTGAATGCAGAAAAACAAAATACATTCATCAATGTTTGAAAAGTAACCCTTAAGAAATGCATTCCTAAATCCTTTAAAATAAACAAATTAAGAGACCAAGAATAGGAATTCAAGGAGATTTAAATTTGAATTAGCTTAACTACTTTTGACAAGTTTACACATGAAAGACACCAAGATTGTATGTACTACTTGCTGCTTTAAGAAGTTTCATTCTGTCTGTCTATATAAAAAAGTTTCAGCCAAAGTTAAATCAATCTCCTCTACTGATTTTCAACATTAGACAAATACCCACCCACCCCCCCTTTTTGAACCCTGCTTTCAGCTTGACTTTTTCCCCAATTGAAATTCAGGCCCTCAATGGTTGGTTTTTCTTGGTTCTAAATGTTGATAAAAAAGGGTTTTCTCCACTCCCTCAATTTGATGTGACAGGCTTCTGACATGAATAATGGAAGCATTTCTTTCACAGGCAAATCAACTTAATTTAGTCAGCCTTTATACTCTCAGTGGGCAAGCCACAATCCCTGAGATTCCATGAGAGCCTTGAAGTTAGATGAAATCTTTAGAATTTGCACAAAATGTATAAAGTAAACAACACTTATTTTGTCACAATACTTGAATAACTTTTATGCAGGAGTTACAGATGAATATATTACTTCCTAATCAGATCCTGATTTACAAGCAATTTGTGATGAACCCTCTACATTCAAGGAGGAAAATGGTCCCTAGTAAGAAAGCTAACAGAATTTTCTACACACATAAATTTTAAAGCATGTGGCTTGAAAACAAAACAATGCAAAAGCGTGAGCAAAAGGAAACATCTAATCCTTCCAAAAGAAACCAATAAACAAACCAAGGTGCATCTACTGGCTAGGGCTCAGGTGTTTATAACAGCAATAGGTCTATTTTGAAACAATTCTTTGAAGCAGAATCTTGGAGAACTAAAAGAGCAGCCATCAGATTAAAAGCAATAGATCCACAGTCATTTCCATTTCCAAATTCTGCACACCATTATTCCCCTGAGAACTTTTCAGGTCAGAAAAAAAGACATGTTAATAATACATTCATGAAAGAAAGATGGGGCTCATAAAAATAAAACTAAGACATATGCCTTCTGAGTTGGCCATTGAAGAATGATTTAAAAATGAATGCAACCAGGCTTGGAGTGCACAGATTTTGCATTCAGTCTCTAACAGAATATGGTACTTGGCATTTGTCCTCTGGCCTTTGATGTCATTTATATAGGGAGAAGACTGGAAGGAAGAAAGGAACACAAAACTGGGAATCCAGAGACCTGCTCCAAGCACAGCCAGAAAATTTCCTATTTGACTGTAGACAAGTCTCTTTTCCTATGTAAGCTTCTGATTCTTCTGAATATCTAGAAAGAAGTGAGTGATCTTTAAGCTTATTCCAGTTCTAAAATGCTATAACTCCATAGCCTGGTGACAAAAGTCCAAATGAGTAGTAAGATTTAAAGAAAGTGTATGACTCTAAATTTCTCTGACAGTATTCCATACAGAGGTGAGGAGTGTGTGTGTGTGTGTGTGTGTGTGTGTGTGTGTGTGTGTGTGTGTGTGTGTGTGTGTGAGAGAGAGAGAGAGAGAGAGAGAGAGAGAGAGAGAGAGAGTGTGTGTGTGTGTGTGTGTGTGTGTGCATGTGTGTGCATGCTTGCATTTATAAAACAAAATCCCAGCAACTGAGAGGTCCTTGGAGCACAGACGATTCTAACAATTACTTAATTCTGTCCCCACCCCTACTCCCTGGCAGTAGATAGGGTCAGGATGGAATCTAGGCCTGCAATACATTAGGCAACTGGTCTACCACTGAGGTTCACCTCCAGTCCAAATTCTAAGTATTTTAGAATTATCAACTTCTCATATTATATAAAACTGGCAAATAATAACTAGAAGAATTTTACCTAGATTCATACTCTTAGTATATTACAATTTTATCAAACAAATAAAAATCTAACTGTCAAAAGCATGCTTTCAGTAAAGACAGCTTCTGTCTTACTATTAAGATTTTTCATGAAGATATGTTCTAGTAAAAATTAGCATCATTAATATCAGACTTTTCATATTATAATTTAATTTGTATGCTAATGTTGGCTTCATAAACTAGGAAACTAACTGTTCCTGTATAAAGAGAAAAAAAGATGTTTTAATTTCATATAAACTCTTAGCTAGAGAGAACTATTTCTACGTATATGTCATTTCAGAGAGTAAATAACCAGGTTTCTTTAAATTGGTATATCTCTAACCCCCCTTTTCTCCTTGCCCCTATTCCCAATCCTCTTCTGTCCCCTCCTCTTCCATTTTTTTTCTTTCTCAAAATTTGCTAATCAGCCAATTAGGGATTCCAACAATTATAGTGTCAGGGAAGGGAGACAGGAAAGAGAAATGGGAAAGTAGTCAAGGCAAAACAAAATAACTTCACTTTAAAAGAGTGTCCACCGTTAACCCTAGAGAATTTACACTGCACCTTGATGGACTTGCTGTTCCCAGTCTCCATCCCTCCCACCTTCTTTCCCTATTATAATCGTTAGGTCAGTTAATTGGCTGATTAAGAATACCCTGGCATTTTTATTAACTGGCAATTAGAGTCAGACCCTGAGGCACAGAAGATCCTCCTGATTGGGGGTGTCACTTGGGTTATAAAGATTAATAAAGTCAAATGAGCTTTAAGGTCTGGCTTAGTTAATTTAATCTTCTGTATGGATATTTGAGAAATATCCATGCCTCTAATATTATCTTGGTTGCTTTCAACCTAAACTAAACTCATTCCAAAACAGCAGTCATTTATCTTAAAAAGCAGGGGGAAATTACATATTGGAACACTGCAAATATCAAACGGTGAAAAGCTGGAACGATACCTGCTAAACTGATGCTTCTTCTACTTTAGTCCCCACGCTCTGTTTCCTTTCTTTCAGGACCATTTCAATAGAAGATTTGAGTTCCTCATGAAACAAATCTGCAAGAATACGATATGTAACATGTCCTAATCCCTTTAACCTATGTAAATCCTCTCATACCTTCTTTCTATAATTGTGTAAGTAAAGTTAGCACATATGAATTGCCATTGTACAGGGTGGCCAGTTAGGGCAATACAAATGTTCCCTTATATTCCAAAGTCTTTGTGTTACTATAAGAAGATGGTATATCATATTAAAACTAGAGCTTGGATAGGCAACTTCAGAACAAGAATATTCTGCAGAATTGATACTGACCATGAATGTAATACCAAGAGGAAATGAATCCCAGGGAAATGGTGAAGGCAACCTATACCCCAAGTATAGACTGGTAAAGCAGAAGATGTAGCCCAGAATTTTGGATCAGATATGGCCCAAAGTAAAAATCCTGTGCAATAACTGGCAGTTCACAGCTTCTTAACAGTGAAGAAAGTTACTTATGCAAAACAAAATCTGATACCAGTCAAATTAATCAACAACATGCTCTACAATAGCTAGGAAGAGAAACTGCCATAGCCAGCAGTTTCCAAAAATACAAGAATATTTTTTAGATGTGAAATGGAAAAACAGAACTCACTTCATAGTTGAAGGAAAACCAGAGAAGACAATATCAAAGCATTTTCTGGTGTTTGTCTTTTGAGACAAGGTTTCTCTGTGTACCCCTGGCTGTTCTGGAACTTTGAAGACCAGACTGACCTCATAATCAGAGATCTGCCTACCTCTGCCTCCCAAGTGCTGGGATTGAAGGCGGTCCACCACTACTTGGCTTCAAAGCATTTTTTTTTTTTTTGGTCAAGCTTGACACATAGTAAATAATCAATAACCAACGACTATTACTGGCATGCATATCTTTTCCCATTTGATATGCTAGATGGTGGGGGAACACAGAAGGTGCCCTTAATATGTATATATATAGCCTGAGATTTTGAGAAACACAGAGGGAAGAGATCAGAAAACACACAATTTCAGCTTAGAAAAGGAAGAATAAATTTGATCACATTAATCCCAGGGTTAAGGAAATCTCTAATTTTGGTGATCTAGGTCTATGTCAAGTTATCAGGACTCAGAAGGATTTGAGGTCTGCTCAATAACCACAGATAGTCACAAAAGCTGCTACAGTTTGGGATATTAAGGATACTAGCTAATTTTTCCACTAGAACACGTCTTCATGGAAAATTTCAATAATAGTAAAACAGAAGAATTGCATAAATTAACTTGGTTTCTCCTGAACACAGAAGTGAAAAGAATGACTTAACGAGCAAACTTCTGGATCTTAATTTCTGCTTCTACTAGCTGTTTGACCTTAAGAAACAGAGTTAACCTCTTGAATAACTTGATTATATTGCTATGATCGAATACCTGGCAACATGCAACATAGGGGAGGAAGGATTTCTTTTGCCTCAGGGTCTGAGGATATTTTATTATGGCCAGGAGGGCCTGGCAGCAGGAGCTGGGGGAGTGTGAGCCTGATTCCTTACATCTTGGCAGATTGGGAAAAAAGAGTAGGGAAAATTATTTCAGCTGAATTTCTCATTTTTATGTTTTATTCGGTCCAGGACTCCCCTCCGTGGATGGTACCTCCCATACACAGATCAGTCTTAACCCTCTCAGTTAGTGCTGAAGAATCCCTCACAGGTGCACTCGGGAAGCCACCTCATCAGTGCCCTAGGGTTTTTTTTTTTTTCAATCTAGTCCAGTTGACAATCAAAATTAAGCATTACATCTCTCTATTCTTTGATTTTAACTAACTCCTATAAAACAGGATGATAAGTCCTAATTTATCATCCATGTTATGAACACTAAATGATGTAATACTTGTAAAACATTTACAAGGGTATCTTATGAAAGGGGCTTATATAGAAGATTCCTTAAATAAGCAAAACTCACAGGGTACTTTGTAATGGTCGCCTTACCTTTTCCCCAAATGACAAACTGTGTCTGCCTAGAAGGCAGAAATGTGCCACATGGAGGAAACCAGCACTTAACCTCACTTTTCTGCTTTCCTCATTCTCTATGCCAGAGACACATGGTGGCAGACACACATGGGTATTTATCACTGCTGTTAACCTTTTAACCTATGAGGAAAGGGGCAAGAACATCTACCATGGGACACAATTGGAAAGGCTGTGTTCTATCTCTAAACCTTACTTCTTTCAGAGCCCTCTTCAACTCTCCTTTGCCTACGAGACACAAAATACAAACCTCTTCCTTCAAAATAACCCAGAGGCTATAGATATGGCCCAGTAGTTAGGAAAAATGGTTGCTCTTCCAGGGACCCAGGCTCAATTCCCTGCACCCATATGGGGGCTCACAACCATCTGTAACTTCAGTTCCAGGAGATAAAATATTCTGATATTTGTAAGATCACTTGTACCCAGAGAGGGGAGAAGTGACTTTAGTAAAATGATCCAATCCATATTTTCCCAGTGTCTTTAGATTCAATATCAAGTTGCATTTAGAAAAGAATAGTGGACTGTTCTCATCCCAACATTTGCTATTTGGATCCTTTGAAGGCTGGCGTGCCTTCCAAGAGTTCAAACCAAATACCATTTCATGATTTCTGATGTGCTGTTTGCATGGGACTATGGGGCATTCCAATACACATTGAGTGCCATGATTTTGGCCTTTTTGAACCCCTCACATTGCATCACTAATACATGTAAGAACTATAGAGTTAAGGGTATCCAAGGGGTAAAACTAAGTAGGAAATACTGCCCTTTCTTTCACACTTGTGTTTTCTCCATGGCAATTCAGTTACTGTAGCAAAATTCCTCAAGGCAGAATTTTGGCCCCTATTATGAACTTAAAGGACAATAACACAGCCAGCCAAAAAACCCATAGCCAGGGGTTGGGGTTGGAGAGGTGACCAGGTGTTTAATTGTACTTAGCTTTTGCAGAGGACCCAGGTTCAGTTCTTAGCACCTGAAAAGTGGCTTATGATTAGGCAGTTTCAGGGGAGCCTGGTGTTCTCTTCAGATCTCCTTAGGCACCAGGCAGGAATGTGGTGAACATATATATATTCAGGCAAAACACTCAGATGTGTAAGATAGATGAATCTGTTTTTTTTAAGTATAGGAAATATTTAAAAATATCATGGCACAGTAGATAGAATTTACAGATTAAAAGGGGGGATTGCTGAGTCCAAACTATCCCTCACTTTACATCTAAAAAAATGCAAGTCCAGAGTAGGCAAGTCACAGAATTAGTTCACAGAATTATTCCAAGATATAGAGTACAAGTCTTCTGACTCCTAAGCAAGTATTCCTTCCATTTTACACAGTCTGCAAATTTCCATGTATATTAATTTTATTTTGATCACTAATACAAGGCTTGAGATGTGAGTCACTTCATCCAGGGACATATTAATGCATTTACATTGCTCTGTATTAAACATGCTGCTTTCTTTTCGTGGGTAAAAATTCTGTTGTATTTTGAGTTAAAACTGTTTCAGGAATTCCAAGTATGGAAAATAGATGCTGTTCATGAAGGTAATATTATGCCAAAAGGATGTGTTTGATCCTCTTTGTAGCTACAACTGAAACCTCCTAGGGGCAGTTACTCCCATTCTACTTGTTATCATTTGATAATGCTTGATTTGAATTGAATAAAGAGTAGGTAGGGTTCCTGGCCTGATGTGGCAGTACACACCTTTAATCCCAGAACTTGGAAGGCAGAAGCAGGTCGATCTTTATGTGTTCAAGGTCATCCTGATCTACACGGCAAGTTCTAGGTTAGCCAGAGCTACTTGATGAGAATCTGTTTCAAAATTTCAAAGATGTGGGACTCTATATAGTTTAACCACACAGGATTTAAAGAAATCCAAAAAATATTTCATAATATATTTCTTCCCATGATTTTCTATAAGTTTACTAGCTCATCACTTATTATTCACTGTTTTTTTCATATTCCTTAAAATTTATAAAATATTATAACAATAAAAATAAGTATTATAAAAGGTGTTTGAAATAAAACAACAATCAATTTAACAGTCTTATGTAGATGCTTGCCTACAGCTATAGTGAAAATACATTATCCTCAACATAAATTTTAAATAAATCAAAACATATTAACTGTATATTTCAAAATAATACATAACTACTAGTATTTTCTTAAATGAATATAACTATATAAAGTCTTTTTGTTTGTTTTGTGTTTAGTAGAGTTTAAAATCTTGGCTCTTACTGTGGTACAAGCCCAAAATAAGAACAATTTTTAGACATTGGATTTCATTGTAATAAGGCT
>JADRCC010155051.1:0-12952 GCA_019843855.1 Hylomyscus alleni
CTGCTCATCACTTGTCCCCACTTTACTAGACTCCATTCTCAAAAAAAGCCTCTTCCAAACATTTTATCCTTTCACTATGCCTTCTCTATATTTTCTCATTCACAATCCTCCAGCGACATGTTTTTTCTCTCTAGTTAGGCCTGTCTCTATTCTCAGTGCATCTCTATCCTTCATGTGCTAGTTTATCCTTCAGGATTCTCTTGCACCACCAACACTTTGGGGTGTGGGGCTCTCTTCCATTTTTTTTCACAGTTATTTTCTTGCCCAGTGCTCATTCTAGTATGTGCACTGATCTTTCTTACTACGGTGGTGGCCAGTATTTCCTGTCTTTTATCCCTCAACAACTTATCTTGCAACCCTTAACTATAACTTTGACAAACAAAACCCAGTTTTAAACATTCCATTCTTTTTTTAAAATCAGTATCAAGTGCATTATTGTCATGTTACAAAGTTTACCTGCCAATTCTTACATATCAATGCATGATAGTGCAATTTTGAATATATCATCAAAGAGACATTGTTTTAAATCTTATCTCTGGCTCAGGCATCACCATTGGCCTCACTAGACTTATAAGGGGCAAGAATTACATAAAATATCATGAAGACCTGTTTTCCTGGGTTGGCTCATGCCACTTGTCGCTTAACATGACTCCAACCCTGAGGTACTAATTTTAAGCTAATTTTCTGTTACCAAGATTACAAACAAAAAGCTGCTGTCCCCTTTAAGAGTGGCTTCTACAGACACATAGCCTTTATCAGCACTTTTTTCAGCTGTTCTCAACTTCCAGACACAGCACAGTGGCTTATCAGTTCTTGCTGTGCAAATTGAGACTGAATTTTAACAAGTTAAACTAAACCAAAGTTTTAACCTTTTTTTTTCAAACATGAAACACAGTACAACAATCATTTATCTAAACAGGACCTACCACATGGTAAGCAAAGCATAACTCCCAAGGCTGCAATATCCAATCACCACAATTTACAAGATGCCAGTTCAATAATTTTTGAACCAGATAATAGAGACAATATTTTAACCCAATTAATCTATTTTGTAAAAAACCATCTTGGTTGTTCAAGAGTCCCTGCCCGTCTACTCTATGTCTCAGATGCTGGCCCCCGATCTCCGGCTGCACCTGACCTTGGCCCCTGGAGAGCCTGGGTAAGCACCAAAGTGGAGTCAGCCAGCCCTTCGTGAGAGGCTCCTCATCGACTCCAGGTTCCTGCTGAGGGCCCCCCTCCTCTGGCCGGTGCCAAAGGGACTGGGGGAGCCCATGTTTGGGGTGCAGGTTGAGGGGCTTGGGGATAGGGTGGAGGCAGGGAAATAGGCCATTCAGGTGGCTCTTCTATATCAGGGTAAATCTTAGGAGGAATGGGCGTCAGCGAGGTGTTGTGTATGCCCTCTCCCACAGGTTGCAGCTTCGGTTTCTCTTTCTGTTTTCTGGAACAAGGGCGGTGGGGTGGGAGGAAGGGACAAATCCACTGGGGAGGGGATCGTGCTAAGTCCTCCCACACCGTGATGTACAGCTGCTGGTCTGGATGTGATCCTGGAACTTCCTGAAAAACAACGGCCTTCACGGCCCTAATAGTAGGTAGATCAAAAGTTCCCTCAGGCGGCCATCCTACCCCAAAGGCAGGCCACTCTGAGGTACAGAAAGTTTGCCAGGGCTTTTTCTTTACTATCACTGATAAATTCTGTCCTCTCGCCCTAACGTCCATCCATTCAATGGTCAAAGATAAAGGAGTTGACACAGACTGTCTTATGACAAAAACCAGAAAAAAACAGGAGCACCACAAGGACAAGAGACACCAACACATCCAAACATAATCGCCTGAGTCTGGTCTTAAAATAATCAACCAAACTCAACCTCTGATGGGGTGGGATTCCGCTTCCACTCCCTTCCTGGCAAAAGGAGAACTCCGTCTCCTTCATTCTGAAAAACAGCAGTCAGGCTCTCCTGACTTCCACCTACCCTTGGAACGTCTTCCATGGTTGCAACCTGTGGCCCTAGCACGCCTCCTTCCACAGCTACTGGGTCCTTAAGGACCACAGCAGCAGCTGCCAGAAAACTGAAACCAGAACACAAACTCAGTGGGGCCGCACACTCAGATACACCACACTCACACAAACGTACCTCCAAGGGGTCTTCAGGGTTCCTGGGTGTCACACAAATCCTGGATGAGCCCCAGGCCAACACGTATCTCACACAGGAGACAGAGGAATCGGCCCTGAGGCTCAGGAGTTAGGGGTTTATATAAGAAAAAGGTCTGGGGGAACAGGGGAATCAGCGTGGCTATACATAATTGGCTAGTTTAAACATCAGCTATAGTACTTGCAGATCAGAGCACAGGGGAATTCCTAAGGGTGGTGCTATTCTGAGTCAACAGAGCATCTAATTAACCTCAAACCATATCAAAGAGGATCAGATGGCCCATTACTCAGTTGGGCCTATCTGAATATGTCCTTGCAAGTCTTCTCTATCTTTATGGCCAGCTAGTTATGTCTAGTTTTGTTCAGGCCTGTCCGAATATGTTCTTGGCTTGCCCCACTATATTCTTCTCAGGCTTATAGCCCTGATTAGCCAGGTTTAATTTTCTTTCAGTATTTTGAAACATGGATACTATGTGTGTTATACAAGTTGTTCCACATATGGCAGAACAGTACAAAAAGTTAATGTACTATCCAGAGTACATTTTATTGGAGACATAACAAATTAATAAACTCTCTGGGCTAATAACATAAATTAAAACTTTCCAGTCACCAACCACTCACTTCTCAATTTTGTCTCATCAAGTATTCCATTTTAGTATATGTTTCAGGAGAGTCAAAATCATTCAAATAACAGAAAAATGATACGTACAATTCAGACTCAATAAGCTTTAGATACATATGGCAACATGGATATATCTTATGAGCATAATATAATATTGAATTAATAAAACTGCTCTCTACATCACAATTACTGTTACCGATATTGAAAGTACCCATACATCTAAATATTATGATGAAAATAAGAGTTATTAATGAAAACAATTTTGTAGTTATATTAGAAATAAAAATTCAACAGAAAAGTAAAAAGAAATTAATGGAAAATAGTGTTACTACCTTAATTAGCAATGTGCCCTACCTGAATTTGTACAAGAAAAATTAAAATGTTACTACACAGGGAGCCCAACAACGAATATCAATCTTCTAATCCTATAAGTTCTTAAATAAGTAAATGAAGTTCAACATATCAAGTATGCTACATTAATTCTGTGATTCTAGTTAATATTTACTTAATTATTAGTTTCTGTATATTTTTGTATATCTACTTGTATTCGGTTGCAGATACGCTGAAGCTTTTCTACTAATTGAATATAATACACATTTTCTTGTATCAAGACACCTTGATTATTCTTCAAGGCAGCAACTGTGCCAGAAAGAAGTGGATAAATAGCAATGCAGGAAGACTAAATTTACACATGGAACAACAAAAAATATGCTGGTAACAGCTACAGAACTTGCACCATTTCAAACCCATTCTATAATTATTTATTTCATGCTCAAAATAGTAACAAATATATCATGAAAGCACACTGAGAATTATTTTTCTTATTAGGTATTTTCTTTATTTACATTTCAAATGTTATCACCTTCCCTGATTTCCCCTCTTAAAATCCCCTATCCTCTCCCTCCTCCACCTGCTCACCAACTCACCAACTCCTGCTTCCTGGCCCTGGCATTCCCCTACACTGGGGGCATAGAGCCTTCTTCACAGGACCAAGGTCCTCTCTCTTCCCATTGATGACTGATAAAGGCATCCTCTGTTACATATGCAGCTGGAGCCATGGGTCCTTCCATGTATACTCTTTGGTTGGGGGTTTAGTCCCTTGGAGCTCTGGGATTTCTGGTTAGTTCATATTCTTGTTCCTGCTTTGGGGCTGTAAACCCCTTCAGCTCCTTTGGATTCATTATCTAGCTCCTCCATTGGAGACTCTGTGCTCAGTCCAACAAGGTTGGATGCAAGCATCCACCTCAGTACTTGTCAGACACTGGTATAGCCTCTCAGGAGACAGCTATAACTGGCTTCTGTAAGCAAGCCCTTGTTGGCATCCACAATAGTGTCTGTTTTGGTTATTGTGTATGGGATGGATCCCCAGGTATGACAGTCTTTGGATGGTCATAACTTCAGTCACTGCGCCACACTTTGTCTCTGTAAAACCTTCCATGGGTATTTTGTTCCCCATTCTAAGAAGGACCAAAGTATCCACACTTTGCTCTTCCTTCCTCTTCAGCTTCATGTGGTCTGTGCATTATATCTTGGGTATTCCAAGATTCTGGGCTATTATCCATTTATCAGAGAGTACATACCATGTGTTTTCTTTCGTGATTGGATTACCTCACTCAGGGTGATATTTTCTAGTTCAATCCATTTGCCTAAGAATTTCATGAATTCATTGTTTTTAATAGCTGAGTATTGAATAAAATGTACCACATTTTTCTGTATCTATTCCTCGGTTGAGGGACATCTGGGTTCTTTCCGCTTCTGGCTATTATAAATAAAGCTGCTATGAACATAGGGGAGCATGTGTCCTTATTACATGTTGGATCATCTTCTGGGTATATTTCCAGGAGTGGTATTGCTGTGTCCTCAGGTAGTAATATGTCCAGTTTTCTGAGGAACCACCAAATTGATTTCGAGAGTGGTTGTACAAGCTTGCAATCCCACTATCTATGGAGGAGTGTTCCTTTTTCTCCACACCCTCACCAACATCTTCTGTCTCCTGAGTTTTTGATCTTGGCCATTCTGACTGGTGTGAGGTGGAATCTCTGGGTTGTTTTGATTTGCATCTCCCTGATGACTAAAGATGTTGAACATTTCTTTAGGTGCTTCTCACACATTTGGTATTCCTCAGTAGAGAATTCTTTGTTTAGCTCTGTATCCCATTTTTAATAGGGTTATGTGGTTTTTTGGAGTCTAACTTCTTGAATGTTTTTTGTGTATATTCAATATTAGCCCTCTATCAGATGTGCGATTTGTAAAGATCTTTTCCTAATATGTTGTTTTCTATTTTGTTCTATTGACAGTCTCCTTTACCTTATAGAAGCTTTGTAATTTTATGAGATCCCATTTGTCAATCCTTGATCTTAGAACATAAGCTATTGTTGTTCTGTTCAGGAAATTTTCACTGGTGCCCATGTGCTCGAGGCTCTTCCTCACTTTCTTTTCTACTACTTTCAGTGTATTTGGTTTTAAGTGGAGGTCCTTGATCCACTTGGACTTGAGCTTTGTACAAGGAGATAAGAATGGATTGATTTGCCTTCTTCTACATACCAACCACCAGTTGAGCCAGCACCATTTGTTTAAAATGCTGCTTTTATTCCACTGGATAGTTTTAGCTCCTTTGTCAAAGATCAAGTGACCATAGGTGTGTGGGTTCACTTCTCAATCTTGAGTTCCATTCTAATGATCTATCTGCCTGTCAGTGTACAAATACCATGCAGTTTTTATCATGATTGCTCTGTAGTAAGTTTGAGATCAGGAATGGTGGTTCCACAAGAAGTTCTTTTATTATTGACAATAGTTTTCACTAACCTAGGTTTTTTTTTTTATTCCAGATGAATTTGCAAATTGCTCTTTCTAAATCTGGAAAGAATTTATTTGGATTTTGTACGGGGGGGGGATTGCATTGAATCTGGAGATTGCTTTTGGAAAGATGGCTATTTTTACTATATTAATCCTGCCAATCCATGAGCATGGGAGATCTTTCTATCTTCTGAGATCTTTGATTTCTCTTTTTAGAGACTTGAGGTTCTTTATTGTTAAACAGATCTTTCACTTGCTTAGATAGAGTCACACCAAGGTGTTTAATATTATTTTTGACTATTGTGAAGGGTGTTGTTTCCCTAATTTCTTTCTCAATCTGTTATTCCTTTGTGTAGAGCAAGGCCACTTATTTGTGTGAGTTAATTTTATATCTAGCCATTTTGCTGAAGTTGTTTATCAGCTTTAAGAGTTCTCTGGTAGAAATTATGGGTCACTTAAGTATATCATCATTTCATCTGCAAATAGTAATATTTTGACTTCTTCCTTTCCAATTTGTATCCATTTGATTTCCTTTTGTTGTCTAATTGCTATGGCTAGGACTTTGAGTACTATATTGAATCAGTAGAGAGAAAGTGGGCAGCTTTGTCTAGTCCCTGCTTTTAGTGGGATTGCTTCAAGTTTCTCTCCATTTAGTTTAATGTAGGCTACTGGTTTGCTTTATATTGCTTTTACTATGTTTCAATATAAGACTTAAATTCCTGATCTTTCCAAGAGTTTTATCATGAAGGGGCTTTGTATTTTGTCAAATGTTTTTTCAACATCTGATGAAATGATGAAATGTTTTTTTTTTCTTTAACTTTGTTTATATAGTGGATTACATTGATTGATTTCCTTATATTGAACCATCCCTGCATCCTGGGATGAAGCCTACTTGATCATGATAGATGATGGTTTTGATGTATTCTTGGATTGGGTTTGCAAGAATTTTATTGCTTATTTTTTTCATCAATATTCATAGGAAAATCGGCATAAAGTTCTCTTTCTTTTGGATCTTTGTGTGATTTATGTATCACAGTAATTATGGCTCTATAGAATGAATTGGGTAGAGTACCTTATATTTCTATTTTGTGGAATAGTTTGAAGAGTATTGGTATTAGGTCTTCTTTGAAGGTCTGATAAAGCTCTTCACTAAACCCATCTGGTCCTGGGCTTTTTTTGGTTTTGTGACTATTAATGTCTATTTCCATTTCTATAGGGGATATGGGAAGGTTTAGATTTTTTTTTTTTGATCTTGATTTAACTTTAGAACCTTGTTTCTGTATAGAAAATTGTCCATTTCATCCATGTTTTCCAGTTTTTTGGGGTATAGGCTTTTGTAGTAGGATCTCATGATTTTTTGGATTTCCACAGTTTCTTTTGTTGGGTCTCCCTTTTTATTTCTGATTTTATTAATTAGGTTACTATTTCTGTGCCCTCTATTTTAGTCTGGCTAAGGGTTTATCTATTTTGTTGATTCTCACAAAGAATCAGTTCCAGGTTTGGTTGATTGCTTTTATAGTTCTTTTTGTTTCTACTTGTTTGATTTTAGTCCCAAGTTTGATTATTTCCTGCCATCTACTCCTCTTGGGTGTATTTCCTTCTTTTTGTCTTAGAGTTCTCAAATGGACTGTCAAGCTACTAGTGTATGTTCTCTCGTTTCTTTTTAGAGGCACTCAGAGCTGTGAGTTTTCCTCTTAGGACTGCTTTCATTGTGTCCCAAGAGTTTGGGTATGTTGTGGCTTCATTTTTATTAAACTCTAAAAAGTCTTTAATTTCTTTTTTTTGTTTCTTCCTTGACCAAGATATCATTGAGTAGGGTGTTATTCAGCTTCTGTGTGTATGTAGGCTGTCTATTGTTATTGAAGATCAGTCTTGATCTGTAGTGATTTAAGATTTATTTATTTTATGTATGTGAGTACACTATAGCTTCATGTGGTTGTTCAGAATTGAATTTTAGGACCTCAGCCCCACTCGGGTCAGCCCCACTTGCTCAGTCCCTCCTTAATCCTGTTCTAATATTTATTTATTATTATATATAAGTATATTGTATCTGACTTCAGATGCACCAGAATGGGGCATCAGATCACATTATGGGTGGTTGTGAGCTACCACGTGGTTACTGGAATTTGAATTCAGCACCTTTGTAAGATCAGTCAGTGTTCTTACCTGCTGAGCCATTGCCAGCTCAATCTGCTGTGATCTTATAGGTTGCATGGGATTATTTCAATCATCTTGTATCTGCTATGGCCTGTTTTTTGACCAATGATATGGTCAGTTTTGGAGAAGGTACTGTGAGGGGCTGAGAAGAAGGTATAGTTTTTTTGTTTGAGGATAAAATTATATATATATGAAATCCATTTGGTTCATAAATTTTGTTAGTTTCACTCTATCTCTGTTTAGTTTCTGTTTCCATGATCTGTCTATTGCTGGGAGTGGGCTGCTGAAGTCTCCCACTATTATTGTGTGTGGTTCAATGAGTGCTTTGAGCTTTAGTAAAGTTTCTTTTATGTATGTGGGTGCCCTTGCATTAGGAGCACTGATGTTCAGAATAGAGAGTTCTTCTTGGTAATTTTTTCCTTTGATGAATATGAAGTGCCTTTACTTATCCTTTTTTGATAATTTTAGGTGGAAAGTCAATTTTATTTCATATTAGAATGGATACTACAGCTAGATTCTTGGGACCATTTACTTGGAAAATTGTTTTGCATCATTTTGCTCTGTCTATGACACTGAGGTGGATTTCCTGTATGCAGCAAATTTGGTATCCTGTTTACATAAACAATCTGTTAGTCTATGACTTTTTATTGAGGAATTGAATCCATTTATAATAAGAGTATTAATGAAAAAAGATTGTTGTTTCCTGTTATTTTCATTGTTAATAGTGGAACTATATTTTTTGTGGCTATCTTCTTTTTGGTTTGTTAAATGAAGATCATTTTCTTGCTTTTTCTAGGGTGTAGTTTCCCTCCTTGTGTTGGAGTTTTCCATTTATCATCCTTTGAAGGGCTGGATTAGTGGAGAGATATTGTGTAAATTTGTCATGGAAAATCTTGGTTTCTCCATCTATGGTAATTGAGAATTTTTCTGGGTATAGTAGCCTGGGCTGACATTTGTGTTCTCTTAGGGTCTGTATGACATCTGCCCAAGATCTTCTGGCTTTCAGTCTCTAGTGAGAAATCTGGTGTAATTCTTTCTAATAGGTCTGCCTTTATATACTTGACCTTTTTCCCTCACCACTTTTAATATTCTTTTTTTTTTGTTTTGTGCATTTTGTGTTTTGATTATTATGTGATAGGAGGAATTGCTTTTCTGATCCAATCTACTGGGTGTTCTGTAGGCTTCCTGTATGTTCATTGGCATCTCTTCCTTTAGGTTAGGGAAGTTTTCTTCTATAATTTTGTTGAAGATATTTACTAGCCCTTTAATTTGGGAATCTCCACTCTCTTCTATACCTACTATCCTTAGGTTTGGTCTTCTCATTGTGTCCTGGATTTCCTGCATGTTTTGAGTTAGGATCTTTTTGCATTTTGCATTTTCTTTAATTGTTGTTTCAATGTTTTCTATGGTATCTTCTGTGCCTGAGATTCTATCTTCTACTTCTTGTACTCTGCTGTGATGCTTGTATCTATGTCTCCTGCTCTCTTTCCTAGGTTTTCTATCTCCAGAGTTTTCTCCTGTACTGATTTCTTTATTGTCTCTACTTCCATTTTTCGATCTTGGATGGTTTTGTTCAATTCCTTTACCTCTTTGGTTGTGTTTTCCTGTAATTATTTAAGGAATTTTTGTGCTTCCTCTTTAAGGACTTCTACCTGCTTACCTGTATTCTTCTGTATTTCTTTAAGGGACTTATTTATATCTTTCTTAAAATCTGATGTCAGCATCATGAGATGTGATCTTAAATCCACATCTTGCTTTTACAGTGTGCTGTAGTATCCAGGACTTGCTGTGGTGGGAGTACTAGGTTCTGATAATGCCAAGTAATCTTGGTTTCTGTTGGTAAGATTCTTGCATTTGCCCTTTGCCATTTGATTATCTCTGGTATTAGATGTTCTTGTTGTCTCTGGCTGGAGATTGTTCTTCTTGTATGTCTGTGAGCCTGTGTCAGCAATCCTGGGAGACCAGTTCTCTCCTTGTGTTACTTCTGTACAGAGAGCTCTGGAACAGTCCAAGCTCTGTGTGCAGATGGCGACCAGAAGGATCTGGTCCCAGTTGCTCCACTGTTCTTGCGCCCCATGTGATCCTTGCTGCCCTGCTCCAGAAATATATTGAAGAGAAAGGGGCTATCTCACCTCAGATTCCAGGAGTGAAAGCACTCCTGGGAGAACAGGTCTCTCCTGGCTGCACCATTTCACAGCAGGCTGTGAATCAGCCTCAGCTCAGGGGTGCAGGTCAAGAATTCTTTTCTTTTAATTTGTCAAAGATTTACTTATTTTATGCATATGAGTGCTTCATTTGCATGTACATATATCTGGGTACAAGAAGAGGGCATTGGATCCCATAGAGGGTGATTATGAGCCACCTTTGGAAAAACAGCTGGTGCTCTTATCCACTGAAACAAATTCCTAACACCCTGAGAATTCTTAAACTTATTTTTTATCCATGAAAACATTTAGTACTTTTTTTTTTTTTTTTTTTTTGCCTCACAGTCCCAGTAATGAGATTGGGATTGTTAAATGATAAGGAATTGTTAAATCTCAAAATATCATTTCTTGAAATTTTGTTTCTTATTCATTTTTATTACATTTTAAAATTATTTTTAACTTTTTATATAATACATTTTGATCATATAATTCCATCTGCTACAAGTTCTTCCTCATATTCCTTACCTTCTGTCCTTCTCACTTTCATTTTTTCCCCTGTTTTTCAAACAACAACAACAAAACCCAAAAAAGAAAGAAAATAAAAGAAAAAATAATCCATCTATTACATAATTAGGAGTACTATTTAGTATTGCTGTGATGAAATAGCATGACCAACAGAATTTGAAGAGTAGAGAGTTAGCTTGGCTTATATATCCACATCATTATCCATCACTGAATTAAGTCTAGGCAGGACTGCAAACAGATCAGGAACCTGGAGGCTGGAACGGATGTACATGCCTTGAGTAGTGCTGCTTACTGCTTTCTCAGCCCAATTTCTCATAGAATCCAAGACTAGCCTAATAGCAGCCTCATATACAATGGGCTGAGCCCTCCCACATGAATCACTAATTAAGAAAACACCTTTGCAAGTTTGCCTATACCTCAATCTTATGGAGGCATTTTTGTAATGATGTTCCCTCCACTCAGACAACTTTAGTGTATATCAACTTGACATAAAACTAGCTATCACAACACCCAATTATAACAACAACTAAACAATTCCACAATATAGTATGGAGTTCTTTTAGTGTTGGTCAACTTCACCTGACCGCAAAGCCTCCCTGGAGTATAACTGATGTACAGTGTTATTCCATTGAAGAAAACTGGTTTTTCTTTTTCTACCAAGTATCAATTACAAATAACTTCTTGGTTAAGGATGGGTGTGACTACTTTCCCTTCTCCTTTCTGGGATTTTGTATGGCTTGAAGTTGAACGGTTTTATGCATACTATTACTGTCTCTTTGAGTTCATACTTTGCTTTGTTGTGTCTGGAAGACACTCTTCTTAGGGAAGTCTTCCACCAACCCTCACTCCTAAAACTGGCTTTTCTTCTGCATAGATCGCTGAGCCTTGAGTGGAGAGGTTTGATAAACACATCCCATTTTGGCAGAGTGCTCCAAGGTTTCTCAGTCTATGCACATTGTTAAGCTATGGATGTCCATGTTAATTACTATCTACTGTAAGAAGAAGCTTCTCGGATGAGGGTTGAGTGGTGCACTGATCTATGAACACGGCAATTAAGAGTCATTTTCTTGCTTTTTATTTGGCAGAATGGTAGTATTAGATTCCCTCGAGACTCATTATTTCATGAGAATACTACTTATATATTTAATTTATTTATTTATTTTGGTTTTTTGAGACAGGCTGTCCTACAACTCTTTATGCTAGGCTGGCCTTAAACTCACAAATGTCTGCCTGCCTTTGCCTCCCAAGCACTTGGAATCAAGGCTTGCCCTACTCTACCCTGCTTAGAAGGATTTCTTCTTTCTAAACGTGGAGAAATTTGAATGTATCTTTATAGAAAGGGAAATGCTGATGTGATTGATAGATAAATAAATACACGGTGGACTACATGATTTGGGATATGATATGGAAAGAATCTCTAATGTACCTTAGCCTGCGTATCTTTAAAGTATGAAATATTTCTATGTATCAATATTATAATAATGGCAACTTTCATAATAATGGCTAATTATTGATAGAACTTACTATGTACTGAAGAATTTTCCAAATAGGAATGGTAACAAATTTAATCTGCATATCAGCCCTAGGAGGGAAATATGGTACTTCTTACCAATTTAAAGGGGAAGAACTGAAATATAAAAGAATTTTTACAAATGCCTACATCTGTTTTATCATAAAGCTAATATTAAAACCTGGTAACACATGCTGTAAAGTCCATTTTTAAATATATGGAAAATATAGTTTTCTTAGGGTTTCTATTCCTGGACAAAAATCATGACCAAGATGCAAGTTGAGGAGGAAAGGGTTTATTCAGCTTACACTTCAGCATTGCTGTTCATCACCAAAGGAAGTTAAGATGGGAACTGAAGCAGGTCAGGAAGCAGGAGCTGATGCAAAGGCCATGGAGGGATGTTACTTAGTGGCTTACTTTCCCTAGCTTTCTCAGCTTACTCTTTTACAGAACGCAGGACTGCCTTCCAGCCCAGGGATGGCACCACCCACAATGGGCCCTCCCACCTTGATCACTAATTAAGAAAATGCCCTTACAGCTGTATCTCAAGGAGGCATTTCCTCAACTGAAGCTTCTTTCTCTTTGATAACTCTAGTTTGTGTCAAGGTGACACACAAAACCAGCCAGTATAATAGTACTCATTTTTTTTTCTATAAGAAGTTCAATCTAAGTTTTGTTTTATCTGGATTGAGATGAGATGAACATACATTCTAAGGATGATAGATATTTTACAGCAAATAATATAATATTATATCTCTAAAGTATCAAACACCTGTTTATTCCAGTGGAAATACTAAGTTTTTATTGTGCAGGGATAAATTTTAACTAGGTGTAAAATATGTATATTATTGCCCACTAATGATTATACATCATTATATATTAGAATAATTATATATATTATTATATATATTTATACATATAAATAATATATAATAATATATAATAATGTAATATATTATAATTATATATTATATAATAATATATTATATTGTAATAATATATTATATATAATACATATATATATATATATATATATATATATATATATA
>JADRCC010155055.1:0-12662 GCA_019843855.1 Hylomyscus alleni
AAAAAAAAAAAAATAATAAAAAGCCAGTGTTGGACAAGCATTTAGTCCAGAATAAAATCTACTTTACAAGAAGCCATAGGCTGTGACTGTGTCTCAGTCAACAAATTGAGGGCAAGGCTTTGCTCTCCAGGGCCCATTTTGAAAAGCCACCAGAGTTGCACACTTGTGTTTCCAGTGCCGGGAGGCCGAGACAGGAACATCCTTGGAGCTTACAGTTAGTCTAGCTACGGTAAGATACCTGCCTCAGAAATAATGTGGAGGCTGGGGAGTGCTCTGCACTTAAGAGCACTGACATCTTTCAGAGGACTGGGGTCTGATTCAGGGCACCTACATGGCAGCTCGCAGCTCCTGTCTGTAACTCCAGTCCCAGGGAATCTCATGCCTTCTTCTGACTTCTGCAGGCACTGCACACATATGATGAACACCTTCAGGCAAAACACCCATACACATAAAATGAAAACAGAGGGAAAAATTAATTAATATGAAGAACAACTTAGAAAGACATTCACCATAGGTCTCTAGCCCCTGGCATACACATGTAGAAAATTTACATGTAGAACAGCATATACATGTAACACACATACACACGAACACATACACACCAAGCACACAAGACTAAGCACCCCTCATCCCATTCCCAGTACCAACCTCCCCTCATCTTGTTTCTAAGATGTGCCCTTCCCCATCCTTGAGCAGGGTGACCAGACCTTGAGTGCTTGCCACAATGGGCTTAACAACCTAGGTGGAGTCATCTGCCTTGGTTACAAGTGCAACTTCCTACAGGAACTTAGAACAGACTGCCCACTGAGCTTGCTTTGCAACATAATCCAGCTGAAAAAAGGACTTGCCCTATATAAACGCACTGCTGAATATTAAACTAGGAGATTTTATCAGAATCTTATCTTGGCTTCATTTTTCTCTTGTCCCCTCCCCATTCTTTTCATTCCCAACCCCACCCCCCACCCCCATTTCAGGTAAACCCAGTTTGTCCATGGCTGCTGGATGGCTACAGGTGTCACCTGAACAAGGGGCCTTAAAACAGGGGGTCAGGGAGAACCCACTGAGAAACGCTGACTTGGGTGGAGCTCCACAGAAAACAGAAGAAAAAAATAACAGTATCCTGCATGGTGAGCAAGGAATAGCATTAATGCTAGCACTAGGTATAAATTTTAGTTTCTGGAGGCTGTTGTTACAGGAGGTGCAATAAGGGGATACAGGCTAGGCTGAAGTGGTGTTGACTCAGTGCCAGCTTCACAGGGGTGACAGCACAATGGGACAGGGGAATTCTAAACAGGCATTTGTCCACAGCCAAGAGCTGCATCAGGTGAGAGGAGCAGGGTTTAAAAACCAGATGTTATTAAAATTCTTAGTTCAAGTAGATTTATGCTGTCCGTGGTTGCCAGAAGTAGGAACAGTAAAAGCTATTTCAGAGCTCTCCTAGGGACAGGAGGAAATCAGGCGATGTCTTGCTTCCTCTCCGGCTCCTACTGGAGATATCCTTGGTCCTGGTTCTGGGTCTCTTAGGTGGGATATCTGAGTCCCTTTGGGACATCAAGTTCTTTCCCCTCTCTGTCTGTTGTCTGTCCTTGGTGTGCCAATCTGTCCATGTCCATCAATTTATGTCTGTTTTTGTTTCTTTGTTTGAATGATTGTTGTTCTGTGTTTCATGTTCAAAAGAAAAAATGGTTAAAACTTTATCTGTTGGCTGTCCACCCCTTGATTTAGTTTAACTTGTTTAAAAGGCAGTCTCAATTGGCCTTTGGAGCCCTGCACTTGTAGTTAGGAGTCTAGCATAGCTGGAGAAGCCCTGCCAGGAGCTGATTGTCTGTAAAAGCTGCCCTTAAAGGGGCCAGCAGCTTCTCAAGTTCTATGGTAAGGGAGCTGACGGTTGCTTCTCCTAGAAAATCTCTGATTGTGATATTTGAGTTCAGAAGATAACAAGGTGCTCTTCTCTTGAAATTATAGCTAGAAAAAGTAAGAATTTTGCCAGGTGGCGGTGGCGCACGCCTTTAATTCCAGCACTTGGGAGGCAGAGGCAGGTGGATTTCTGAGTTCGAGGCCAGCCTGGTCTACAGAGTGAGTTCCAGGACAGCCAGGACTACACAGAGAAAACCTGTCTTGAAAAACCTAAAAAAAAAAAAAAAAAAAAAGAATTTTGTCCAGTCTAAATATAAATATAAAAGATGTATATAGCTGTGGGATTCCAGCGTGGGAGATCACTGCAAATCACATGAGGTTTTTATTGCCAGTATACTGGGGTCGTCCTGCATTCAGAGCAAAGGAGACAACCGGGAACAAAAGCACACACACTTTTTACCTTTCAGTCCATAGGTTTACAGCATGAGTTGGTTATCTCTCATTGGTGGAGCCCATTGTCTTTTGTTCTCATTGACCTCTATGCCCCAGGTGAGGGGGAGATACCGATTGCACGTAGGAGGGGACGTTTCCTGGAACCAGGCATTTCGTGGGGATGGGTGTTTGCTCTGTAAACCTTTCTGAAGCTCTGTTTTTAGGCTAAATGGACATTCCTTGATCCTTGGTATTTTTATGAGGTATCCCTATTTGCTCAATTCTTACATAGCCACTTTATTTTTGTTTCTGACTGGTTTTAAAAATTTGAATATGTTCTCCATATTGGTTTTAGAGTATTGGCTTATAAGTTATTGGCTATGGCTAAAAATTTGTGTAACATTGGTAACAGAAAGTTAGCTTAAAACTGGTAACTCTGGGTTGGAGTCATTCTAAACAATAACACGTGGCATGAGCTAACCCAGGAAAACAGGTCTCTAAAGATACCTCGAAATTGGGATAATACTTTATGTAATTCTTATCCTAGAAATTACACTAGGATTAGGGCAGTGCCTCTTTGAGATATTAGAGGCTGCACCTTCATGATGTGTTCATGTGCAGGAACTGGCAACCAAAAACTTTGTAGCATGGGGGTGATTGACTGTGTGTTTTTGGAGAGACTGGATTATGTGTTGGAGGTTGAGTTTTCCTTTTCAAAGTTATGGCTTTGCTCTGGTGTTGCAAGGGAAACCTAAAAATTATAGTTAAACTGCCAGTATTCCATTGGCTGCAGTTTGCACTTCAATCACAGGCTCAAGATTTTTAACTCACTCATATTTGTAATTAAGAAAAAAAATCAAGCAAGTGGAGATAATTGCAAGAGTAATAAAAGTTAAAAACAGCTGTAGCACATTGCTGGCCTGCTGCCCCTTTTACACAAGCTTTATTGGATACAGTGGTAGAAGTAAATAACACCCCCAAGATAGGAAAGGAGATCTCAGTGGGAGGAGTTTATCTAACAAGGTCCTGATGAAATGTGTTCTCTTAGGGTCTGTATGACATCTGCCCAGAATCTTCTACCTTTCATGGTCTCTGGTAAGAAGTCTGGTGTAATTCTGATAAGTCTACTTTTATATGTTACTTGACCTTTTTCCCTTACTGCTCTTAATATTCTTTGTTTGTTTAGTGTATTTGGTGTTTTGATTATTATGTGACAGGAGATATTTCGTTTCTGGTCCAGTCTATTTGGAGTTCTATAGGATTCTTGTATGTTCATGGGCATCTCTTTCCTTAGGTTACAGAAGTTTTCTTCTATAATTTTGATGAGGATATTTAGTGGCCCTTTAAGTTGGGAGTCTTCACTCTCTTCTACATATATTATCTTTAGGTTTGGTCTTCTCCTTGTATCCTGGATTTCCTGGATGTTTTGGGTTATGGAGCTTTTTGCCAATGTTTTCTGTGGTATCTTCTGTACCTCTCTATCATCATGAGAAGTGATTTTAGATCAGAATCTTGTTTTTCCAGTGTGATGCTGTATCGAAGGCTTGCAATGGTGGCAAAATTGGGTTCTGATGATGCCAAGTACTCTTAGTTTCTGTTGCTTATTTTCTTATGCTTGCCTCCTTCCATCTGATTATCTCTAGTGCTACTTGCCCTCTCTATTTGACTGGAGCCTGTCCTTCCTGTCACCCTGGTTGTGTCAGAATTCCTTAGAGTTCTGCTGTCTCTGTGATCCTATGATTCTGAGATCTTGTGATCCTGAGTTCCTGGGAATCAAGCTGCCTCTGGGACCCTGAGATCCTGGTATGACCAAGCTCCTGGGATCCTGGGATCCTATGGTCCTGGGTGTGTTAGAAAGCCAGGGAGTGGAGCTTCTTGGTGTTGTGGGACTGGCTGCAGGGTTAGTACCCAAGATCTACTCAGGGCACTGGCTCAGACTGGAAGGAACCTGTGCCACTAGTAGGGTGGAGTTCCTAGGTGCCCGGATCCCACTGGTCCCACTTACTCCCCATGTTGGTGGCCAAGCCTTTTCTCTTATACAACAAGTTTTAAAATTTTGGAGTAGTTGTTGCTCCAGAAAAGATTCAAAGGCAATATCTTTTTTAAAATTTGGGGCCTCAGTTATATCTTAAACAAAATTGTGCCACAGAAAATTCAAGAAAGAAAAGATAATTTACTTACTTCAAATTATTTTCAAAGATGTTTTTAGGAGATGTTAATTGGCTTACCACAGTAAAACTTAAACCTCTGTTTTATATTATCAAGAGAAATCCAAGTCCTTATTCCTCTGGACAATTAACTGATGAGGGATGAATAGTTTTGCAGAAAGAAGTGTAAGCTATTAGCCAACAACAGATACATTATACAAGCTATGATCAATTGTTGGCTGTTTCACAGCAGTTCTTTGGCATAAGGGACCATTAATGTGGATTAATCTTTCTTCACATGTATGGATGTAAAGTTTGAACATCGTACTATTATGAAGTTGTTGCTGTGTTAATTCAAAATTGTAGGGCAGAATCAAGAAAATATTTTGTGAAAGAAACTGATGAAATAGTTCTTATTCCAAACAGCAATTAAAATGGTTATTGCAGAATACTGATGTTTGACCTATTGCATAGCAAACTTTTTAGGCAAATTTGATAATAATTATCCAAAAGACAAGTTGTTAGAATTTGCCTCTATACATACTTTTGTATTTCCTGTAAATTTATCCATGCAGCTGATAAAGAATGCATTTACTATATTTATAAGCAGCTCATCTAATGAGAGAGAAACATATGTGATTGGATCACATGTTTATTCTCTCAAGTATCCCCCCTGCTTCAAAAATAGTTGAATTACATGCTGTAGCCACTGTTTTTGAAATGCTGAAAAATCAAGCTTTTAATTTATATACTGATAGCCAATATATAGTTCATAGTTTATAATTGCTTGAAATTGTTCCATTTTTAGATACTGCTAATTCTCAAATTTTACAGTTATTTATACAAATACAGCTTAATTTAAGAAACATGTACTGTTCCCTACATTATAGGACATTTAAGAGCTCATACTGGATTGCCTGGAACCCTGGGCAATGCCACAGCAGATTTGTATTCCAGGTAGATTATAGGCCTTATAGGAACAATTAGCCAAACAGTCTCATTCTTTATATCATCAAATTAGTAATAGTTTGAGGCCACAATTTGTTATTTCTAGAGAATATGCTCATCAGTTTGTAAAGACTTGTCCTCAGTTTCTTCATATACCACATAATGGTGTTAATCCTCAAGGACTTGGACCTAGTCAATTATGGCAAATGCATGGTACCCATATTTCTTTATTTTCCTAAAGAACAAAGTATTGTGGAACAGACCCATGGAAATTTAAAACAATATTTTCATTAAAAAAGGGGGGGTAATTATATCCCCATATACCATAAAATTATTTAAATCACGCTTTTTATTTTAAAATTTTAAATTTTGGATGCCAAGGAACTCTCTGAATGTGGGAGGAGAAGCTACTTGTGAAAGGAAAATTCAAATAGAGGCCTGTACTATCTAATTACGAGCTTGAAAGAGCCATGGTAGATCAAGCCCGGGCATGCCCAGACAGGCCTGAACAAAAGCAAGCTGTTAGACATTCCGAGAAGATACAGGCTATAAAGATAGAGAAGGCATGCAAGGACATGTCTGGACAGGCCCAACTGAGTAAGGGGCCATCCAGTCCTATGGGCCATCTGATCCTCTTTGATATGATTTAAGGTTAACCAGATGTTCCTGTTGACTCAGATTAGCACCACCCTTAGGAATTCCCCTGCGCTCTGATCTGCACGTACTATAGCTGATGTTTAAACTAGCCAATTATGTATAACCACACTGATTCCCCTGTCCCCCCAGACTTCTTTCATATATAAACCCCTAACTTCTGAGCCTCGGGGTCGATACCTCTGTCTCCTGCATGAGATATATGTCGGCCCGGAGCTCCGATAATAAACTACCTCGTGTGTTTGCATCAAGATGGTCTATCATGGTTCCTTAGGTACACGTTCTCCCGAGACCTGAGTGAAGGTCTCCCTACGGGGGTCTTTCACTTGCACTTCTGCCCTGGTTTTTCAAGGAAAAAATTATGAGATCCTTAGAATGGCAATAGAAAAAGATATAGAAAGGATAAAAGCCTCTATTTCCCATTTGCAAGAATCTCTAACCTCCTTGTCTGCGGTAGTCCTTCAAAACAGGAGAGGACTGATCTTGTATTCCTTTAACAGAGAGGACTATGTACAGCCCTCTATGAAGCATGCTACTTTTACATCGATCACTCAGGAATAGTCAAGAATTCTAGGGCTAAAGTGTGAGAAGGACTAGCCAAAAGGAGAAGAGAAAAAGAGCAGAATCAGGGATGGTTTGAATCCTGGTTCTCTACTTCCCCGTGGCTTACAAATTTTAATTTCTACACTGCTTGGACCATTAATTATCACTTTGTTGCTTTTAACTTTTGGACTTTGTATCTTCAACAGATTGATTGTCTTCACACAGGATCACTTTCAGCAAGCTCAGCTATTCACCATGGCACTCATTCATCTCTATGAAGAAATGCTTTGAGTGCATATTCATATGTCCTTTGTGGCTTTGATCTGAATGGGAAAGAGTGCTATAGAAAGCTGATAGAGTTGTTAGAGTATTCTTGAGCTCCTATCGACCTACATCAATACATACATCAATGCCATGTTTGTCCTCCATGATGAGTAACAAGGAGCAACATAGACACCTATGTAAGACAGGCATGGTCACCTAGCCACTCTTTACCCTAGATGGGATTACAGAAAACAAGTAAAACAAGTAAATCTTGTGGCCCACCCCACGCCCCCTCCAGCAACTGGTGCTGCTCATCTTTAAAAATGAGGGAATTGTGCCCTTCCCTAGCCTTGACCAGGCTGAACAGACCTTGAATGTCATCATGGACTTAACAACCTAGGTGGAGTCATCTGTCTTGGTTGCTGTGCAACTTCCTACAGGAACTTAGAAGAACAGACTGCCCACGGAGCTTGCTTTGCAACATAATCCAGCTGAAACAAAGAATGGGGTCCATGGACTTGCCCTATATAAATGCAGTGCTGAATGTTAAACTTGGAGCCTTTATCAGAATCTTGTCTTGGTTTCATTCTTCTCTCGCAGCTCCCCCCATCCTTTTCATTTCCAGCCCCCCTTTCAGGTAAACCCAGTTCTCCCATGACCACTGGATAGCTACTATTATCACAATATATACACAAGTAAAATACTATCTATAGATACAATAATGTGAGCATCAACTTGACAACTGCATCAAACCCTTAACAGGGTCCAATTCTTTACATTACAGACATATATACATATAAACACATTTGGTGGCTAGAACAGAGCCCAACAACCATACTTTATTTTTTTCTCTCAGCCCTTTTATACTTTCTTAGACAAAAGTTCTTTATAAAAATACCTCATAGGTAAAATGTTGCACAAAAGAGAGTTACAGAGGATGTTGATAAGTTCAAAGCAGTGTTTCATTCTATAAGCTCTTTATAAGTTCAAAGCAACAGTTTCACATGGTCTTGCTTTATCATAGTGCACCCCTGTGGTCTCATCCTTGGACCTGACTTACAATAAATATTTTTCCTTGATTACAAATCTGTCCCAAGCCTATTTCTCTTCTTAGTTCAATTTATGAAAGCTCATTGTATTCCTTATTATGCAGCTTTTAGTTACTATCTCATGGGGAGAAGATATATTCTGTTCTTGATTCTAATTTTATTATACCTTTCTGGAAAAACAACTAAAACAATTTCTTTAAACTTTCTTCCTAAAATTATTTGAATCAAACAAAGAATTATATGAAGTCATTAATACATCTAAGCAGCATTATTATATAAAAGTACATTTTCATATTAATCTGCAGGAAATTTGCCCAGTAAGGTAGGCTAATGCCCAAGAATCATTAGGCTATGCTATAGAGGCAGGAAAATCCTATCAGCAGTGAGAAGCAATCCTGAAATGAAGTCTCTGGGGTCATTTCTTCACAGAGCACACCCATGGTAGCTATGCAAACTGGTGGACAATCTCCAGAAGACTCACTTGCTTGCCATATCCTTTCCTACATGGGCTTGTTCATGTGAGAGGTTGTGGATGATTCTTTGTATTATATTTAAGGTTTTTTTTTCTACTTTGAAATTTTTCATATTTTCTAAAGTGGCATAACAAGGATTTCTTTCTACCTTACTCCACTCTAAGCAAACAGCTCTCTTCCCACTACTAGAACCCAGGATTTATTAAGAATGGCTGGTCCAGAAAGGGGCAGTGCACACCTGAAAGCCCAGTACTCAGAAAGCTGAGACAGGAAGATCACAAGTTCAAAGCCCACCTGAGATACATAGTGATACTCCATCTCCAAAATAAGAGCAAAGATTTGATTGAGTGAGGTTACAGAAGGTGGGCAGAGGACAAAGACCCACCAGGAGTTATGACAAACCATCATCCAAAAGGACCAGGAGAAAGTGTTTCTTCAGAGAAACTTCCAGACTTGCCTAGGAACTTCTCCCTATCCCCTCACAGCACCTGAGTGAGAACAGATTTTCTACTTACCCCAAAGCATGCTGGGTGTAGTTTAAGAACTACCATTTTGAGTTGAAGGGTTTGCAGCCTCTTGGGACGAACAACAATATGGACTGACCAATGCCCTCAGAGCTCCCAGGGACTCAACCACCAACCAAGGACTATACATGGTGGGACTGATTGTTCTGGCAGCATGTGTATAGTAGAGGATTGCAAAGTCGGTCATCAATGGGAGGAGAGGCCCTTGGCCCTGTGAGGGTTCTGTGCCCCAGTGTAGGGGAATGACAGGGTCGATAAATGGGAGAGGGTGGATGGCAGGTGTGGGGAGGGGGAGGCAACAGTGGTTTGTTCTTGTTGGTTTTGTTTGTTCATTTATTTGTTTTTTGGAGGTGAAACTGGGAAAGGAGAAATCATATGACATGTAAATAAAGAAAAAAGGTATGAATATATATGAAAGGTATGAATATATATGAAAGGTATGAATCAAGTGCATAAAAGATGGACGGGAAATAAACATGTACCATGTTGTATGCAAAAAAGAAAAGAAAAGAAAAGAAAAGAAGTTGCTTTATTTTTTATTCTCTTTCACTTCTAATTAAATGTTTAAAAATGTCAAAGGAAAAAAAAGAACTACCATTTAGGGTTAGAAGAAGAAAGGTACTGGAGAGAAGACAGGAGACATTAATAAACCAGGAGAACCATCTGGGATGGAGAGAGTAGGAAAGAAGATGTGAGGAAAACAAGTCAGCCCTACATACTACTGCATGAATTCACCCGAGGAGACAGAAACAAATGTCTCTTCACCTAGCTGGGATGCTGACTACAGACCAAAAATTCAACTAAGTCTAGGCTATTGGGGTTTCTTACAGAACAGAAAGAAGGTCTACTTACTAGGAGTATGAGTATCTCAAACAAAACTCAACCATGGATAAGCCCTGCCTGGATATGAGTGATGATTAAGAAAAACTTCCTCCCCAGAGTTCCCTGCACAATTTACAGGGAGCTCCAATGAACAGCCTACCCTTCCTCCCCAGGCCTTTGCTGCTTTCCTAACCACAGAGAAGTTGCCAGTCTTGAAGCTTCCAAGAGCTTCCTGAGTCTCAGGAGACACCATCCTCCATGCAGGGTGGGATGTTTCCATTTGAAGAACTGACTGCAAGAGTCAAACAAACAACTGAGCCATGTGAAGGGACCAACAGGGCAGAACCAGGACTTGAGGTCTAGCCTTGCCACTCACAAAAGGAGAAGGGTACAGTAGTGCACTTGTAATCCTACAAAGGGAAGAAAGAGAGAGGGAGGCTCCCTCAGATTTGATGGCCAGTCAATGTAGCCAAATCAGTGAGTTTGATGACACACAGGTTTGATGACACACACTGTCTCAAGAAATGTAGAGCTCCTCCCAGCCCACATTCTTCCCCTAGGGAACTGGCCTCTTGATGTTGACCTAGGGTCTCCATAATTCTTTCCCTACCACCCTTTCCTTCTAGCTTATATCCATTCCTGTGACTTTCATCCAACCCACAGACAGAACAACCCCCTACCAGGGACCATATAGTCACTAGGGTCTCAAAAATCCCACAGTCATCACATTGGCTAGGACACTGAATGGCAATAACAACATAGAAAGAACACTCACTCAACAAAAACAAGACCTAACATCTACACCAAGAAACATTTATACTCCAGATGCCTAGGTTGCAGCACAAAACACAAACATGAACAACCAAGATATATACCTCCTCCAGAAGCCAGCACTCCTACATTAATAGGCCTTGGGGCAGGCAATTGCACAGACAAGGACATCAAAATAACAATTATGAATAGGTTCTGTTCATTGACATTAAAAAGGATATGAGAAACAAGGAGAAGGGTTAGTTTTAATTGTCAACGTGACCCAGTCTAAAATCAGTGATGGAGTATCTAGGTCTGGTCCGCCTGTAGGCGTGGCTGTGGACATCTGCTTTGGTTTTCACTGACTGATATGTAAAGACAAAGTTCAGAAGTTAGTGGTACCATTTCTTGAGTTTAGGTCCTGAAAAAAAAAAAAATGGGCTAGGCAGGAGACGTCCATGCATTTGTTTTCTCAGGGTTCTCAACTGTGGATAAGACAAACTACTAAGCTCCTACCTTCACATTTCTGTAATGAGGAACTGTAACCTAGAATCAGAAGCCAAATAAACCCTTCTTTCCAAAGCTGTTTTTGTCAAAGTGTTTTATCACAGCAACAGAAATGAAACTAACCAAAAGTAACTGAAGAAGACCCCCAGTATCATCCTCTGGCCTTCGCACACACACACACATACACACACACACACACACACACATGAACACACACGCACAGATACACACACGTATACTCACACATGCACACACACGCAGATACACGCACACACGCACACACACGCACAGGTACACACACATGCACACACACATGCACATGCACACATCACACACACACACACACACACACACACACACACATCCCACTCTTCCAAATTTTAAAGCTTCTGAAACAGAAAACATCTTTTACCAATTCCAATCGTAAAATAATAAAGATGAACATATTGAAGGTAGAGAGAAGCTCAGTCAAAGCCCCTCTCCGAGGCTAGAGAAAGAGCAGGTCTTCCATGTCACCCCTGCTGACCCCGTGAGTGGGCAAAGCTGCTTTGTTTAAATGACACATCCAGATTAATTTATGTGACAAATGGAAAAAGGTATGAGACATGTCAGGTCACTACGGAGGTTATGTTTCTGCAGTCTTTATAAATCCACATCTCTGTCCCATGAGACGATGCCAGCTTAAGTCATGAGTGCCTCTGAGTCCAGTGATCACCTTAACAGGTTATGAGTGTGTTGTCAAAGCAGCAATATTTGCATTATAAAAGTAACATGAGCACATCACAGTGACCTGAATGGCTGCATCATCATGAGCATAATCATCTGAAAACCAAGAGAAAAGGAGAACTTGTCCCACAACTCAAAACTGGCTAGCGATGGCTGCGTGTTTTAGGTAATGACTAAGTCTCCCCAGTGGCCCCAAGTAACCTTCTTCCTCCATCGGAACCTCAGTCCCAAAGTTTCCACAGCTTCCCAAAAATAGCATTGCTAGATGTGGATCAACCTTTCCACCCTCGAGTGTGCGGGGGACTGCTTCATATGGAGTCCTCAATAAGCAAACAGGTGTCCGTGTAACCACCTCCTGCCGGCTGCCTTGCCAGATGGAAACCTCCGTGAGGGCAGGGACTGTGTCTGTTTCTCATCATGTTCTCGGTACCTAGAAAAATCTAGGACAGGATAGATACTCAATTACTATTTTGGATAGAAGAGGGTAGGAGGGAAGAGAAAGTCTCAGCTTAAAATACTCCTAGCAGGATGGCAGGTATTAAATTACTTTAATATTCTTTACTAAATTCCCTTTGAATTGCAATTTTTTTCTGTTCCTGGGAAGAATTAGGCTCCCTTATCACTAAAATGTAAGAGGATTTCTTTAATATGAGTTGTATTAACCTGGGTATAACCCAGCTATAATTTTTCTTATGCTGTTATGACAGCAAAAATAACTCAGAGAAATCTGCAAATGTTTCAAGGAAAGCCCAGAACCTCTCTGAACTGTATTTGAAAGAGCAAGAAGCATTCCAGGTGACAGTGACAGACATCAGTTCACTATTTCAGGCCTGAGTTTTATACGTGAAGAGGCACATGGAAAAACTTGGACAGATACACATACTTCTATGAAAGCAAATACAAACGAGAACTGGGAAGCTTTCTTCTCTTCTTCCTGCGTGAGGGAGGCCTGGGCTGGGGAGGGGG
>JADRCC010155056.1:0-12003 GCA_019843855.1 Hylomyscus alleni
TCTGTTCCCGGTACTGGCTTTTTAAAGGTAAACAGCCTGGGACCTCTGGCTTCAGTCTGACTTCAGACTTTAATGGATCTTTTTTTTATTTATTTTTTATTTATTTTTATTATTATTATTTTTTTTACCTTAAGTTTCTGGGCTTGGCAGAACTGTCTTAAAGTCAAGCTTGGGTGTCTTTTGAAAGCTTAAGACCAAATTTTTGCCTTTGAAAGGTCTTGCAGGCTGTGCACTGTGGCCCACTCTTGTAATCCCAGTACTTGGGAGGCAGAGGCAGGAGGACCTCTGTGAGTTTGAGGCCAACCTGCTTTACATAATGAGTTCTCTAGCTCTCTAGCTCTCTCTCCCTCCTCTTCCTCTCCCTTTCGCTCTCCTTCACCCTCCTCCTCCCCTCCTCCTTGCCCTTGCCCTTCCCCCTCTACTCTCTCTCATACACCCAAACTGGCAGACAAAGTAAGTGTGACCTGCACTAGACATCTTTATATCTGACAGCAAGTGAATGTTTTGCTCCATTGTCTTGTGTGGATGGAGCAGGATATGATCCACTACTGCATCATTAGAGAAGGTCTTTTGGCCAATACTATATCAAAGGATAGTGAATGGTACTGAGTTTGACTATAAAACATTGAGACAACTGTGTTTTGCCTTAAAGTCACCATCAGTGTTCATCTCTACTTGTTAACAAGTTTGACATATATCCCAAGTTATTTCACAGAGAATAACTCTGAGCTACTAAGTCTCCTTGTTCCATGATTAAAAGCTACCATGTCTGCTTTCACTATCCCTATTTTTAAAAACTATTTACTCATTTATTTATTCATTTATTTAGTGGTGTGTGTGTGTTTGTGTGTGTGTGTGTGTGTGTGTGTCTGCCTATTAATGTATGTCACTTGTGTGGAGGAAAAATCTCAGGAGTCAGGCCTTTCTTTCTGCCATGTGGGTTCCAAGAATTGTACTCACAACCTCAGATGTATATTATATACTCTTTTGTGTCATTTTTTCTAGGACCATTATTGAACTAATCTAGGAAATGATGCAACAGACAGTAGTTACAGGATTCCTTCCATATATGAAAATACACAGATCTGAAAGCTGGAAGTGGTATTGCTGGTGTACACAAAACACAAACAAATGGTAAGTAGATGATAGATAGATAGACAGACAGATAGATGAGCGAGAGATAGGCAGACAGGCAAGAAAAATTCTGTAGTTTTACACATAATTTGAGTAGTTTAAAAATTAAAAATAAAAAAGCCATTTGTCTTTGCTTATTCTGTTGGAAAACAATAAATTATATTAAATGATAAGGTAGGTTCAGAACAGCAAATTAGTCATTTTTAGATTCATTAAAATTCTTAGATAATCTTTCTTATTTTGCCTTTATTTAGCAAAAAAAAAGTTTCAGCTCTGCATTACTTACAGCCATGATATCTCTTACCTGCGGTGTGTAGTATCTTCATCATCCGACTCAACAACTATAACTTTTGTTTGAACCTTAACAGGTTGTACCTGCAAAAATTAGCATATTAGTTGTCATCATTAGTTGTCATCATGTCATCTCTGAGAATCAAGCCTACAGCTTTGTACAGAGTAGAGTTACACCTTCTCCTAGCCCCCTAATTGGCAATTAAATGTATCTATATACTAGAAAAGCTTGACATTTATAGTATGTGTTACATATTCAAGTTACAACTAATCCAAATGTCAGGTCAATGTGAGGAAGACACTGGGTTTAAAGGAATGAAAACAAGGTATGCACATACGGTGCTTTAGCCCAACATTAGTAAATCTAGGAATTTCACTTTGAATTAAGTTCAGTGCTCACTATTTTATACCAGTATACTGTAAAGTCTCCTCTGACTGCTGTCTCTGTTCTCTTGAAATTTGTTTTGCAAAATATCAACTGGTATAGAAACACTATCCTAGAGGCCCAGAGAGAAAAACTGGAGGAAATCACAACTAGACTTTGTGGTACCATGATGGAGATGAATGGTATATGGGTGGGCCAAGCAAAATTTGTTTTCTCTTTCTCAGAAGATGAAACAGATCTTAGGGCTGAGTCCTATACCTTAGAAGTCTACATTCTTGTAGTAGATGATGGACTATGCTTTCACAATAGAAACATGGTCCATAGATCAAACAGGGCTCTTTATCTAAGCTGCAAATACTACCAAGTTTACAATGTTCTAATTAGGCTTGTATCCATTTATTCCAAATCCTGGAGTTTCCATCCCCATGACTACAATCAGTCCAGAGTCCTGCCATTCACATCTGTTTACCTCCATTCTTGTTTCTTTATACTTCGTGTTCCACCTACAAAGCAGCCTCGTGATTTCAGTCCAGATCATACTCACCCTCTGCTTTCCAATGTACTTAGCATAAATTTCATATATATTACTACACTGAGCAAAGTTCTATACAATCTATCCCCTGTCTGTTTCCACTATCCCCTTTTCTCTTTCCCCTTATTTGAGTCACATAACCATTTTTATTCCTTCAACTATCCAAATTGAGGTCAATTCACTCTTGGTATAGATTGCCTTTGTTATCCTTGGGGGTACCTTATTCACAACATAAATCACCAGCTCACTTCTTTATGACACTTGTCATCAGTGCTTTGTCTATTGGCTGCTTGTATGTATTCCCCTGGTACTTAACACAATATCTAGGACACGAAAAGTATCACATTATTGAAAATATAAACTGAAGGATTTTCAATCTACCACATGCATTTTAATAACTAGATTTTCCTTTGAACTTTAAAAAGCCTTTACAATTAACTACCTAAGGGTGTAGGTGGGGAAGGAGAGAGCCATTAATACATGAAAATTTGCTTTATAACAGAAATATACAAGTTGTTCTTTCCTTACTGAATACTGAGTGTATGTGTACTAATGCCCAGTAGCTGAAAGTGAAAATGATGTGCCCTTCAATGTGGGAGAGATATACAGCATACTCACTGACTTATCCGGTGTACGAAGAACAGAAATGTTTCCTACGAGATAGTACTGTTGTTCCCATAACAGCCTTGGAGCAGAAGACCAAATGTTTCTGCTATTAGGACCATAATTTCCGAAAAATACGAATGACTCTAAGGGTGACAGACACAATGACAATTAAATTAGAAGCTATACTGGCTAAGCAAGCAAGAAGACAACTGCCACATCACAATGCTATTTATCACCTCACTGACATTTTTCAAGATTCTGAGCCATGGGCTTCTCTGTATCTTCCTTCCCTTCCAGCTAAGCTCTCCAGATTTCTCAGATGGTCATCACCAAAATATGAGGCATTCATACTAAAACTCAAATGTGAATTTGTGCTGATGCCAATCTTTTGCTGTTGTCCTGTGGATTCTTGTGGTCTTCTCTAAAAGAAATGTGTGTATGCATGTGTGTTTGTGTGTGTGTGTGTGTGCAAGCATCTGTCCAAGTGATTTTTAATGATGTTTCACCTTTAAACATGAGAAATATTTTAACAAGCATTTGAGTACCTGAAGCACAAAGTATACCTTACCTCTGATTAACTCAGATGCTTTAGGGCTCTGAAGCAATTAACTTTAATTGTGTATCTTTATTTCTCAGCTTGCACTTTCTTAATCCTCAAAAACTAGGTCCCATAGCACACCTGACATAAATTTTATCTATTGAAAATTTTAGAGAAATGGCTTCTTTCCCTAGGTCACTGTGTACAGCTTTAGTGTTTATATCCTATATATTGGTCCTTGATAGGATGTTAGAATTCTAGACTCCAGTTAATCTAATCTGTGGTATGAATTACAAACTACAAAATTCATCTGTAACCCAAGTTATTCATGGAGTTCCCTTTAAGGTATCCAGTGCATTAAACCTTTTTTGATTAGGTTTTTAAAATTATTTTGTTTTGTAAAAGTAGACATCCTCTACCAATATAATTATCCATGTTTCTATATGACCCCACCCTAAAAATTTCACTATTATTATTAAATGTCTAATGTTGCCAGAAATTGTGAGTGTATCAGTATTAGGGACTTTACAAATGACAATAATACAAGAATAGGTATGCTAACAATCAGGGAATACAGCACTCATTAACATCATGTAAATATCATCAGCTGGATTGCTTACCATCATAAGAATCCTGTAGGTACAAGATGAATTTCACATAGTCGTATGTGTCTCTCCTCTGGTACATGGTCTTAGAATGACGTCTGCTCCGGACACTCTTACCTCCATTTCCTTTTCTTATATAACAGCAAAATTCAATAAGGTTTCCCACTGAAGAGAGCAAGATACAAATAAAGTTATGTAGTCTGATGGATTATTTCAGATGATAATAGTCTCCTTAGTCAAGACAGCATTTTAAAGAACACAATTTTTTTCCATGAATGCTGGTACACACAGATATTGTTTTTTGTATCTGTAGAATAAGGCATTAACCAGAATATAAAGCACTGGTATTTTTATAGCACTACTAAAATTAGAGAAATGCTGCTGTAATTAGGGTTTAGGGTAAAAAATAAGATAGGGTGGGGATAATTTTTCAATAAAATAATTTACTGATTCTTTGAGAAGTTCATTTACGCATGTGATATATTTTGATCATGTTCATGTCCCACTCCTTCCGACTTCTCTCAGATTCAGTGTCACATCTCAACTCAGTCTTTCCCAACTTTGTGTCCCCAAAATGTACAATTCCAATGTGTGCTACCCATATCCTTCCACTAGAGCAACAGTTCTCAGCCCTTTTGTGAGTAGAACAACTCTTTCATAGGAGTCACCTAAGACCAAGTACATACCAGATATTTACATTGCCATTCATAACAGTTGCAAAATTGCAGTTATGAAGTAGCAATGAAAATAAATGTATGTTGGGATGTTAACACAGCATAAGGAACTGTATTAGAGGCTCTCAGCATTAGGAAGGCTGAGAACCACTGCTAGAGCATGCCCAGTCTGCCAGGGACCATATCCTTAAAGAAAACTCACTCATCCTCCCCTAGCATCCATCAGCTCTCTCGAGCTCCTCCACTGAGGGTGAGGGTTCCTCATCTAAGAGTGAGGGCCCATGAGCTCCTCCCTCCTTCTCCAGAGGAAATAATTTTTAATGTTAGAAATGTAGTATTTGAAATTATAGGCTATAAACTTAAATGAATATATTATCAGCAGCTACACTAATATTTTTTCAAAAATTACTAAGGAGTAAGACAGCAAGAAATTTTTCAGCTGAGTATTTATTCCTTGCCCTTCAAAACTCAAAAATTAAATTAAAAAGAAAACAAAGCCATGTATACGTACCTATATCTGCCAATGGAAAGTTAAGAATGATCTTCTCAGATACTTCATCCTTTTGTTCATCAAGAACAAGATTTAGTAGACTCTTCCCCATAATATCTTCCTGGGGAGAGGGAGAAAGAACAGATTTTGCTTTCTATACTAATGCTATTAGTTTTCCCTGTATCCTTACCATATGAGTTTAGTGCTGCCCATGCCAATTATGGCTATAGGTGCTGTGCTTCAGGCAGTTTGCATTACCCTTCTGCAATTACTCCATGTTACAATCCATTCTGGCCACAGTTTTCCTGTGCATTACCTCCCTCAAACAGTTGGATCCTTCCCTACTCATCTCAGAGACTACAGAAGCTGTAATCTCCACCCTGTCTTGTTTCCCTCTGTGTTATGAGCCTGGAAAAAATCTCAGCTCCTCACCCATAGTGTTGTCTCCAATCTTAATCCAAGCAAGTGAATGTGGATGGGAAAACTCCACACAGCCAGGCTTTCCAGTGACTATTCAAATCTGACAGAAAGCCTTTCCCTAACTCTGCGCCTTTTCACTCTTCGATGTGAATCCTTCCTCTTTTGCACCTTCCTCACACTTTCAAGTCCCAAGCCCTGTCTATATTTTAATCTGGCCTTTTTATTTTGATATGAAAAGTTCAATCCTTCCCCGTACCATAAAGAAATATTTGTTTTCAATAAAAATGTTTTCATTGGTTCATTTATAAAACAGAATGTCTTGAGTCCAAGAACAACCTGGGGCTACATAAGGAGTTTTGGGGCAGGCTGAACTATAGAATACTACCTTATCTTGCCAAGAAAGAAAGGAAGAAAGAAAGAGAGAAAAAAGAAAAAAGAAGGAAAGAAAGCCATAATGAAACCTAATTATTTTGTATTCTAATTTTTAAAGAAGTTTCTAAACATACAAAAAATTAAAAATTAAAAATTCAACAAATTTAATGTGAAATATAAAACAAGAGGTGTCACTTATTCTTCCATTGATAAAAAGAAGAGGATATCATTATAAAAAGAATTCCAAGGGCTGGAGATTAGCTCAGATAGATGGTCTATGCTCACCTGATATCGACAAGGCCTTGCTTTAAATCAAGCATGCAAGCACAAGCACTCCATCATTCCAAAAGAATAAAGGAATTTACCATGCTCAGTGAGACTCTTAACAAGAAGCATGTTTTATTTTTTCTGCCAGACTTCATCTTAGACACACATCAGAAAAGTGGATAGGGTACAGGGAAGAGTAAGAACCTTTTTGGGAATCCATCCCAGATTGTTTTATTGACTTAACACTGAAACTAGTGGAGAAGATGATACAACAGAGACATAGCTGGACACCAATGAGTTATATGAGGCTAAAAAGAAATAACTCATGAACAATAATCCCAAATGACCCATTTCCCCAAAAGCTGCAAGAACTTACTGGACGGTAGCCAAGAAGAGGTGACATATTCTGGGATACAAAAACAACTTTCCCTTCTATGTTCAGTACAATTGAAATAGTTTCAAATGACTAATAAAGAAAGAATAATAACATAATTAAATAGTGGAACAATAATAAAATAATAGCTTTATTTCTAAGTGTATAAATTATTATAATTGAACACAGAAAATGTATTCCATTTCTTACATATCAATAAAGTAGGCACATACTTAATTAAAATTCTATTATTCTACCTCCTACACAGAATCTACTTAACCTTAAGCATGAGATATTTATCAAATGATGTGTCACTTAGACAAACAAATTTCAGTGTACCCAAAATCAACACCAAACTTTCCATCACATGCTAGGACGATTCATTTCTGAGTGTAGATTGTCATACTTTAAGCGTTTAATGCTAAAAAAAATTAAAGACATTTATACTTAGCCTGATGTTCTACTTATAAATATGGTTAGTGCTATCGCTTTTCTGATGTATAATGGATTTGATATGCAAACAAATACTTCCTTGTTAAGAACATCTACAATGATTTTTAAATCTATAAAAATGGTTTCAGACATGATTCTACAAATTTCATTAGGGCTTCCTATAGGCACATGAATGAGAGGTTCCATATACTTGTATGAGTACATTTCCAATGGCTACACCTAAACAAAATGTCTCTCCTTCTCTTAGTAACTGTTAATTGCCTAGAGATCCTTTGGAAGAGTTGGAGACTTTGTGCCACTCTCTCTTAGCTACTGTTAACTTGTCTATTAATTCTCAGGGATGGGTTGAGCCTAATGAAATCTTCCTTATCCAATCTATAACAGTAGAAGTGGAAAGTAGCTTGGAGGAGAAAAGGGAATGTGAGAGAACTGGAGGGACAAGATAAAATAATGCGGTATAATATGATCAAAATACATTATATAAATATATGAAAATGCCATTATGAAACTGATTATTACATGCAATTAATATGTGCTAATAAAATAATACACTTGCTTTCAGTAGTAGGACCAAACTTATACTAGAGTAAAAGAAACAGCAGCATAGAAGACTATGTCCATGTCATATGCCCATGTATGTTAGAGTCTTGGCTTGGTGGTCACAGATGATTCAGAGCTTGGTCATAGATGACTCAGAGTAGAGGTGTGTTACAAGATAGGACAAGAAGTCAGAAACCATGGTATGAAGTCAGATTTTCCAAAAGGTGACATTTAGAGCATGTAAAATATCAAAATGTTATCCAGCAAAAGAAGATGTGGTTATGTGTGTGCCTGCCTCAGTATCATCTCTAAGAAGAGGACAAATAAAACTGGGCTTCCCTAGGAAGTACTAATCAGATGTCCACATTCACTTAAATTTAGAGTTGTGATCCAGACACTGCTTGTGTGATCCTCAACAACTCCAATGTTTATTTCAAAGAAGTTCTTCCTTACCTTGTTCTGCAATAAAATGATTAAGAAACAAGCTCATACAATTCATGCAGATTGATAGTTGTAAATAACAGGACTTCATAGTAGAAAACAAAATGGTAGTTCTTTGAAATGGGCAATATTGGTGATAAATCTCTGATAATGTGAATTGTATCATGAAAAGCACAATTTTTTAAAAATATTTTTATTGTGTATATGAGTGTTTTTCCCTACATATATATGCCTGTGCACCATGTGTGTACCTGGTACCCATACGGGTCAGAAGAAGGCGTCAGATCCTCTGGACCTGGAGCTACAGACAACTGTGAGCTGTTGCGTGAGTGCTGGGAATTAAACCCACATCCTCTGCAAGAGCAACCTGTACTCTTAAGTGATTATACATATCACTATACTATAATCATTAATGAACCAAACCATTAGTTTCAAATATTCTCTTATTACCTGCTGTGGTTTGGAACTGGTTTGGGTGTATCTTTACCCAAAGGTTCATGCAAGAGAAGATATTTGTAGCACATAAATAGCAGCTAACCAGCTCCTAGAATCATTATGTGTTAATCAAAAAATTTATGCTACTTTTACTGGTGTCAGAGTATTGAATCAAGGATTCCCCATATTCTAGACATGTACTGTTGCTGAGCTAATACCCCCAGCTACAATTGAAAAACAAAACTTCAACTTTTTTTCATGAGTCAAAATAATGATTCAAGCTGTCCCTGTTTCCACAGGCTGTAAAATTATATGTATTTTTTTATTTTTGTGCTTTAAAACAGCTATGATCAAACTTATGACATATTTGTGGCATGAAAAACTTCTCTCAGAAAAGGTTTTCCAGGAAGTTACTAATACCTGACAGAAGCTAAAAAGTGGTAGAGGAGTAATTTTCCCGATTTCCCAGCATACCCTGCACTTGTACCCTACAACTATCCCTGCAGTTTATAGTCAGCTTCTAGAATGGTTTAAATATGCATTTGGTTTCATAAAACGATTGACAGAATGATATATCTTAAGGCCTCTTCACAACACAAACTTCAGTATATGATACCTACGGTTTTTTAGTAAAAGTACTTGAAAGAATAAAAGATATCTTCATGTGGCTTAGATTTCCATCTAAGAATGTGTATTGTTATAACATTTATTGTATTATTGTTTGAAGACTTGTGCTTTTCCAGCTGTGCTTTGAAAAGTGATATAGTGCACCTTGCATTTTATGTGATCTACAAGTAAACATAAACAACAACTAAAAAGACCCTTACCTGAATAACCATCTTATGATATTCTTCATAGGTGTTAAAAACAGGAACACTGTGGTGTTCATAACATTTTCGTATTCTTGCTGTTCATTTGCATAAAAGAAATGACAGGTGTTATATTAAGATAATTATTAGATTCCTCACACTTATAATTTAGAGAAATACTTTATTATTTTTAAGGGGCTGCTTATGTGTTCCATAGCTCATGTGTAGAGATTCAAAGACAACTTTTGGGGTTGATTCTCTCCTTCCATCTTTAGTGGGCTCTGTGGATTGAACTAAGGTCATCAGGCTTGCATGTCATGTGCATTTAACCACTGAAACAACCAGTTCTCATAAAGACAAAATTGAAAGTCCCCCAATAACTTACAGTGTTCTTTTTGGTTCTATCAAAACTCAGGAACCACAATATGGTAGAGGAGTTGAAGAACTGTTCATAGACTCATACTGCCAGTCCATAGCTAAAAGCTAAAATTGTACTCTTCATTTCTGGACAAAGATCATTAACTGGAGGATCTTCAATCCTCAACAACTATCACTGTTCTTCCTCCTGTTCCCCCAGGTCTGCTCAGTGTATAGCACACCTGATCTTGTCCTTTGCCTGTTCTCACAGGCCTCTTAATTGACCTAAATCAGTCAAGAAATTCAGTAACACAGCCTCTAACTTCAATGCTTTATGTAAATAAGAATTAGGTCCTCTACTCACAAGAAAAAGAGATTCCCCTTGTGCTGAGTGATTCTGACCTTAGGAAAGGGATCTCATAGCATGCCCTCAGAGTGCATTTTTGTGGGCAGAGGAACTCAAGTGCCTTCACTGAAGAGGAAATAAGAACAGGGTGTGTGTAGAATTGGTACAATAGGATGAAGAGTGCTAGCAGCTATAGCCTTTTTGAAGAGGGTTGAAGAAGTAATGTAATGTGAGGGAGTGGACACGGCCTAGAAAATATTTTGAGAAGTTTAGTCACAAAGAGGACATAGAATCAGGAAAAGTTCTAGAGGAATAATGAAGTTAAGAAAATAGTTGTTTCACCTAAGATTAAGAGAGTATGATTATTTGTTTATGGGCATAAAGCTATCACATTTCCTTAGCTAAATGTGTCCTATGATAAGCATTGACTTACAAGTTCACATAGACATTACTATTGTCCATTTATGCTTCTAGTAAGTTATGTTCTTATAAAAGCCTCAGGAATATTTTATGCACTGAATATACCTCTCTTCCCCCAAAAGCCTTGTAAGTGGAAAGAAACAAACCATGTAGCCAAAGATATGTCAAGGTCTCCTCCAACCAATACTCTCTCTCCTAAGCAACTTGAAGCATAGTAAGGACTGTGATGCTCTCAAGTCAGCAATGGCACAAGGAAGAAATGGACCTAAGTCAAACCTCTTTGAGAAGATGCAGAGGCAAGATCAGCCTCATTTCTTGCACGCCTTGCTCTAGCTCTCTCTCTAGATGATCCATATCCAAGTCTATCCATTATTTTCTGCAGTTTCTTTAGCAAATTGCGAAGATCTTCATGTGTTGCCCTCGGGCGTAGATTAGAGTCATCCCTAATTAACAGAAAAATAAAAGTGAGCTTCATGTATTATAAAGTTGAGGCTAATTATTCATATGGTGCTCCAATAGGAAGACTGAGATGAGAGAAAGACAGACTTTTTCATTAATTAAACATCCAATGTCTTCATTATACACAATAACTACTGTGGCAGGATATGTCAGAAAATGGCCTTAATCTCAATACTCAGGTGGGATGGCAGGAGGACTGTGGATTTGATGCAAGTCTTGGGCTAAATATCATGAGCTAGTCTCCAAAATAAATAATAAATAAACAAATAAGTTCTATGTCTATTAAAACAATGAAATGAAAGTCAATGTTCCCACCCTTTGATTGTGAGGCTGTTAAAAGTAGAGATCAATGCATTTCCATGTCTCCCAAGTGTAGCCCATACAATGCCTGGTACTGTTGTTTAGAAATCACTTCAATTAAACCTGAATTAGCTTGGATGAAATGGCAAGGCTTTGCCTCCCTTCTGTTCTCATCTGCTTTAATAGTAATTCTGACTAGGTCTTCCAATGAGATTGGGTCTGGGAGAATAGAAAACCCAAGGAAGAGACCAAATGCCCTTAAGAGAAGCAAGCTTCCCTGAGAAAGTTTATTTATATAGATCAGGGCAGAAAGCTTTGTCAACTGCATTACAAATTCCTACCTTGTCGAGGTTTGTTGTGTATTTCTCTCCATTTTTTCAGTAAGGTAAAGGTGGATTCTAAAACCAAATAAGACCAATATTTTACTAAGTAAACATCTTTCTATAATCTATAGCATCTACATGCTGTAGCCTTCTTATGTCTATCTAACTATATGCCTGATAAGTATCCTATGTCTATTTTTGCATTTATCCTGTAGTTATCTTGTATCTATCTTCCATCAGTGGATCTTCTACACTGAAGCTATTCTGAGTCTATCTTCCACTTATGGATCATCTATCCCTAGCTATCATGTGCCCTTGTTCCATCTAGGAATCATCTATGCTCTAGATAACCTGTGTCTATCCCAATCATATTCCCTCTACCTATCAGATGTTTAACTTTCATCTACCAATAGTTCTCCTGTGTCTACATGAT